>JASTWR010002071.1:0-26960 GCA_030770355.1 Harpagoxenus sublaevis
ACTGAGAAAGAATTCGAAATCGCAAGGGCACAGTTACCAGTCGTCATTGTTATTAACAAACGATTAAGATAACAAGTTCAAACATCAAAATAGACCATCCAATAATTCAGTGTCTTTGTTTAAATTTATACCATTTGGCTGTTCTTTAATATGAATCATTTCCGCGATTATTCTTTTCTGGTAATTATGCTCAAATTCTAAAATGCGGGTGTTATCCCAATCAAAAGAATGATTGAATTCAGCAATATGCTTGACACAACTGAATGTTTGGACTTATCAAGTCTAATATTATTTTCATGTTCTATCAATCTAGTGTGCAATTGCCTCTTAGTCTGACCGACATAAGAGGCATTACAATCCTTGCAACAAAATTTATATATCACATTGCTATTGGAAAAATAGGAGTTCTTATCCTTCTGGACCTTAATGATGCTACTGAGCTTATTAAGAATGCGGTATCCTACTGAATTTTCCGATTTATTCACAGCTGAAGCAATGATTTCCGAAGTGGATTTTAAATATGGCATAACAATAAAGCTCTTTTTCTGCTGAGAACAATCGGAATCATTACAAGTGGTTGTAACGATGCGCCCCTAACCCGCATCGTTGTCTTGGCTTACACCCGCCGGACACTGCCCGGCCGAGCACCGCTGGGGGGAACGTGGGCGCGGTGCGCCCACCCCCATTTTTAATTATTACAAAGACACGACCTCGCCGCTAACGACTCGAGACAGCGCGGCCGGCCCGATCGTCACACCGAACGCGGCCGACGGGCCCCGACCGCCACCGAACACCGGTCGCGTTGACAGCTCCGACCACGCGTTCGGCGGCGCGCGCGCGCCACATCGGCAACCCCCACGCCGGGATGCGCAAAAGTACCGTTATTCCGGCGATATAAAACTGCGGAACCCGAGTTAAAAAGACACACTTGATCCCGTGCAATTCCTGATTCAGCAGTAAAACGTGGTCGAGCGCGCTTAGCCACGATCGAGAGCTCTCGTTGCTGCTATCCTGAGCATCGCCTTTCCTTACCCGCGAAGGCAGAAAAGCCGAGGTGGAGAGCTTTCCGTCTCGGACGAGTTCTCTCGTCGCCGACGCAGTAGAATCCTGGCTCATCGGGACGGCTAGACCGTACGTCCGGACGTTCCCGACGCCACTCATCTCAGCACTAATCTCGCGATTATACGGCCGCGCCGCACAGTGGGCCAGAATTCAAAAAAGCTGGCCAAAAGTCAAATTTTCAAGTATTATATAGAGTAATCAAATATAGAAATTATGTTATCTCAAATGTTTAGATGAACCAATTTATGCAATAATTATTTATAAATATGCATTGCAACTTTAAAATACTTCTTCAAAGTCCGACAATTTTATGCACGCGTTCCATACCATTTTTACGACATGACATCGCGCTCTCCTCCTACAATGATATGTATTATATAAATTTTTAATTCCTTTAAATGTCAACTGATAAATCTTATTCTAACATACAATGTAATAGAAAAATGCAATATGCTGTTTTTATTAATATTTATAATGTATTGTTCAAGAATTAAAAATTTTATAAACGCATATGCATAAAATTGTCAATATAAAAGTGTGACGCAGAGTGACAGCATTCTTTCTTATCTCATAACAAAGATTACACAGCATAGAAAATAATAAAAAAGAATTAGCTGCTCATAGCTGCTTCTTGAAAAATACCAAACCACAATGTGGTGGCGCGCAGTGGTAGAATCACGTAAAAGAGTCAGTCTCGCTCCGCGCGTATTTGGCGCGAGACACTACCGTGTCTCTTGATATTATTACTTTATGAGATTAGTATTGACAATAGATGATAGCTTTTTTCTTCTTTTGTTTATTTATCGTAGTGTCAATTGTGTAAATATGGTTAGTAGGTAGACTACCCCGGTTCTGGGACAAGGGGCAATGAGGGGGGGTGAGGGGCGGGGGGTAACCGATGGCAAGGTGGATGACGTCACGCGAGGGGGGGGGGGATATGATGCATCCGGGCAAAAGGGGGGGTGGATGTTTTACAGGCGGCGTCTCGTATTACAAAGGAGGGTGAGAAGTGTTGACGTCACGCGGGGGAGGGGTGTCGCGTAAGGGTCGCGTAGGGTCCGCGCGGGGGAGGGGTGCCGCGTTAGGGCCGCGTAGGTCCGCGGGGGAGGGGTACCAGCGTTAGGGCCGCGGGAGAGGTGTACCGCGTTACGGGTAGGGCCCGCCGCGCCGCCGCGCCGCCGACGCGCCGCCCGCCCGCCCGCGCCGCCCGCCCGCCCGCGCCGTCCGCCCGCCAGCGCCGCCCCGCCGCCCGCGTTCGCGCTCGCTCGCTCTTACCTTAATTTAGCGGACGCCCGTGTCCGCGCCCGACGGGGTGACGCTCAAGCTGCAATCTTTGCAGCATTAGTCGGATCCCCTCAGCGCGGCCTCGGCCTTGACCCCTGCACGACCAGGTAGCGCTACCATTCTGTCAAAAATGTCACGACGAGGAGCGGGAAATTCCAAGGGGAATCGGATAAAATACGCAATGTCCCGCCAGCAAGGTGCGATTGTCCCCAAATGTTCCAACCTCGTCCAGCGACTCGATGCGGGGGCTGCAGGCCTGCCGCAACCAATCGATTGACGAGTTCGCCGTCGTTCGAAATGCGACCCGGGCGTCTCACTAATGTTTGTTCGTAATGAAAAAGGGCCTGAACATAGCGCAATGCTATTATATTTTCTTTCATGTAGAGGGTTTATTTATGGTTGTGGCTCGTCGGACACTAGCTCGGGCACTGGCTCGGGCACTGGCTCGAGTTCGGGCACTGACACGTTACCAAAAAATGGCTCTATGTCCGGCAGGTTTACACCTTGACGAGGGGCCATGTATAGTGATCCACCTGCGAAAATTGATCATGCAGAATACGATGGCTCAGATTTGTTGACACTTATCGGCATTGAAACTGCAAATATAAGCTGATTCTCTATGGCATTATTTCACTGCCGATAAGTGCCAACCAAAGCAAAACTATCGTATTCTTAATGATTCATTTTCGCACCTCGCTATAGCACCACACACACACACACACACACACACACACACACACACACACGCAAAACAAAAACTGATGACTAAAAAAAATTTAAAACGCGAACGACTTGCGCTATACAACCGGCGAGCGACAGTTTTAGACTGAGGCGTAACTGCGGCAAGAAACCCGCTAGAACGCTCGCTCGCCCTGTAAATACGAGACACCATAACCGAATGGCGCCGTGATTCTTTCTATGAAGAGTCAAATATCGTAGTTTAGGATGGGCATATCAGTTCATCTTTCACGCTTGTAAACAAATCGCGTCTCGCACTACAGAAGCGAGCGCCGATGTTCAGGCGAACGTTGCGTATATCGTTCGAGTGGAAAATAAAGTCGTACGTCGTGACCTGAAGAAGACGTTCATTTTTTCTTTTACATATATATATATATTCATGCGAAGTGGATGGGAAAGGAGATATAAAATAAAACATAACGTAAATATATGTATAATTATTTATTTATTTTTATAAGTTGCATAAAAAGATTCCACTTCTTTCTCGTGTTTCGACCACCAGTTAAATATTTTAAATACGTTTTGCAACGCGCAATTCTTCGTATGTTTTCCGCATCGCACAGTATTAGCGGCATCCAGAGTGTTCAAAGAGTCGATGTCATTTTCTTTCTCGCAAAATCTTCGAGCAGATCCACCAGCCATTCGCGTTTCTGGATTCCCTTGACGTACACGAGAGTCGGCGGCGTTTTCGTCATCATCATCTATCCTCTTCCATTACCAAGCACGGCCGATGTAATTAGACGTTTCACCATGCTGTACGGCACGTTTCCGTCGTTCCATCGTAATCCATGATGATTTTTGATCAACCAGGTAGCGCATGATTTGTCGGAATTCATGAGGAGATTCCACGGCATGGGGCGTTCAAAGATGTAATGCGCCAGAACGGTCCCCTTTCGCAGCACCGCCACCTCCTTCACGACAAATTTCATTCCGACGAGGAAACCTTGCAGGTCCACGAACGTTGGTACGGACATAAGATTTCTCCTCGATGCGTTACTCGAGAAGAATGACACGCAAATATGCAGACGTTCTCGCGACACTTTTGATTTATACCCTGCTTCCCCTTCCCCCTCTTTTTATTGTATCGGAAAAAAATTTCTTCGACGTTGCCGCGAACGTTCAGACAATTTTGCGCACCATGTTGGTCAACGGGTTGTACTGAATAACGCGATCGTGTATGATGAGACAGTACGCTAAGGTATTCGGCGGTACATTCTCCATACAATCGAATTCTATTCTGACATCAACGGTGGCATTTTTAGACGGATTCGTTTTGTCGAAAGCAATCGATGACCACTATTGGAGCGTAATGTAGAAAATTCGGGACATCGAGACACGGCTGGACGTGCTCGCGTCCGTAATACGCTCTACTGAAACGTGCATACATATCGTACAGAATCGCCCATCTGTTTTTACTAAAATCCAAATTCATATCATCGTACGGATAGAATTCAGAGTTTAAATAAAGTTTCACAGTTGGTCAATTTGCAATGATCGAACGTTGTTATTTCTCTGGTCATAACATTCTTCCGGCCCGTCTGCAGAGCAAAGATGACGTATCGCGGTTTTTCGAGCTGAGTCGCGGTCTTGATAGCCCACGAGTGCTTGGTCGTGTTTTGCAACAGGGAACTCGTACAGATCCCACGAACGGAAACTCATATTCAGATATCGTCCGTTTTCCAAGGCGCGCAGCATCGACAGTTTGTTGATCTCGTTCAGCAACACGTGAGGCATTCGCCATTGTATCTTGAATACGTTGATAGCAGGATTCAACGTCGGATTTCCCACTAGGGAATTGTTATCATTGCGCGATCGTATCAAGATCAATTCGTGACGCGCGTTGATCACCACGCGTTTGTAATCTCGCAAAATCCCAGTAACATACTGAGCGGTACGTGAAAAGTAAAGTTTCTTCGCGTAGAAGTGATGTCAGCGTTATTGAGCATATCCCAGCCAGCGTTTTTCAGAATCGTACTTGCGCCCAAAGACAGCGACGCGTAATTCTTGAGCGTTGTTGTTATTCCTACGTTTCTGTTACGATCAATCTCCTCACCGTCGAGTTCGTATAGAATCTCATCAAACAAGAATGCGACGGCATTATTCGCCAATACCACGTTATCGGGTTCACCGTCTACTCTGTTCACCGTCAATATTCCTTCGACGTAGAGAAAACTTTCGCACGGCAACGTATACAGATCCTTCTATTATATGGGTATTCGTATCTCATCGCTATACTCGAAAGTTGTGTTGGCGTACGCGTTGTACGTGTGAGTCTCGATCTTGACGATGCGATTGTCAAAGACCGGCTCGCTTCCAATGTTAAGGATATCGGTCATGATTCCTAAGATATTTCGCACCGCGAATCCCAAAAATTGTAAGAATTCAACGTTCGACGCTGTGAGTTTCTTTCTCGTATTTTTAGCGTAGCCTAACGCTGGTGATGACAATGATCGAACGATATCGTTGACCGCTACCGTAGTGTAAATAGTGTTATCTCTCGTGTGATCTCTTCACCTCGAAAATCGAGCAATCGTCCGTCCTGATCCACGATGCTTACCGTTAGATCCGTAATGCTCCGTGCGATGATCGGCAGGTAAATGATCTGCGCCGGTGTTTCCGATATCTTATATCCTGGCGGCACGCTTGGAGAAAATTCGTGTATCGTGTGAACGGGTTTGCCGTTGCTGTATGCACCCGCGGTCACGTTACACTCTACGCGGATAATGTTTATATTGATGATATTAATCGGTAGGTCCGATCGGTGCCATTTTCCAGGCTGCAATATACGCTTCGACGAGAATCCCAGCAGTGATCCAATATTGTTTGGTTTGCTAAAGTTTACTCTGAAAGCGCGATTGATCTCACTTTTCATCGTGTTGTAATTAGCACGGAGCACTATCGGATATTTTACAGCCTCATCATCCTCGTACTCCGCGTTGTCATCATCGCCCTCGTCGCCATTCGCGCGAGCGGTCTCCCCTTGCGCGATATCCACGACCGATGTACGATTGCTGATGGAAGGAACTACGCGTCGCGGGCGTTTCCGTGAAACAGCGCGTTTCAAAAACTCGTGTATCTGCTCCTATCTGGTACGATCCCTCGGGTATCGTAATTTCCGTGTCATCCTCGTCGAAGTAAAATTTATTATTCGAAGAATTCACGTTTGGTATCGTGTGATAAGTCTCAAAAACCGTTAGACCGAGCTCGTAGTCACCGTCGCTCAAATCTACGGCTGGAAAGTAGGGCACCGCGAGGATGCTGCTCTTCCCGGTCAGCGTAAATGTCATAGACATGTCGGGAAAACCGTTCGACTAACACTGAGTCTCCACGGCGCACCGTCAGTCCTTCAAATTTACGCCGATCGTCGTCTATTGTCAGGAGAAATTGCAAGCACGCTTGTCCGCAGATGTTCTGATCATATGTTTGAACGGGCGTGCGATTGTACTCTATCTTCATCACGCTCGGTCCGAAATATCGCACCAACTCTTTCAGCGGTCGAAGATTACCGAAACTGTCAAGATACATCGCGCGGTTTCCCCTCTTTGCGTACGCTACCCAGTGAGTACCGGAGCCCGCTGTATCATCCAAATTTACAATACCGCTCTCGTTTCGGCGTATACCGCCGATTGGTAACGAATCACGCATGAAAACACCCCTGAAGAACGGTACGCACATGTGTTTCGCCAGTCGATTCAATTGTATGTTAGTCGTAATACCCGTGGACATTTTTAACGTCTCTTTGACGTTTTTTTTTATTTTCTCTCCTCTTTTTTGACGCAACTCCCCGTCCGCGTTTGTACGGAGCGAGATAAAGTCCGCGGCCTTCCATGGCGCGATTGTGACGTTGCATCTCTTCCAGCTGACGTCCTGCGGTTTTGCGAGCGTTCACGGCCGTTGCGACCCCGGCCGCCCCGCCGGCCAGGGAACCGAGAACTCCCAGCAACGGTAAAAGCGGCAATACACCGCCTCGTTTCGCCGCCGGAAGTATCCGTTTTTACGACGCTCTCCTCTTCTTCTTTTTCACGGTTCGCAAACCCATTCCTAGCTTCGTCTTTGCTTTCATAGCAGCCCAGACGGCTGTAGCGGCACCTCTCTCTCCGAGAGCCGAATCTCTTGCGATGACACGTCCTAGCGCCTTGTCGGCGAGTACCTTGTCCGCCGCGTGTCTCCCGGTGAGATCTTTGTTACGCGAATACGCTATGTCGTGCTCGCGACACACCGCGTCCAATGGATTTACACCCGGATCGCCTCTGGCTAATCGCTCCTTCAGCCGAGTGCCCGGACCGCAAAACTGATAGCCGGGAATGTGCAATTCGATCGGAAGTGAGCTTATCGCGCGGTTGAAGAGACCTTTGCCTATTTTTGTCGCTGGCATTCGCCGCAATTTTTTATCAACGGTGCCGGACCGTCGATGTGCGTTCGATGATGCGGTAAATTATAATGTTCTAAGCACCGACGATATTGCTGAACCTCCGAATCCGCCTTTATATGTTCCGGAAGCCTGTCCCACACGTGGTGGACGTAATCGCCACACAATTGCAACAGAACTGAAATCGCGAATATCGGAAGGTCTTGATAACAGAATGAACATTTTTCCGCTACTGAGCGATGCGCGATTTCGCGCACCTATAAATAGGCGCTCGATCCAGCCCTCCGGTCAGCAATGCGAAAAATGAGATTCGTGCGACAACCGCAGGCGATTCGCGTGACGAACTGCGACGACAGATCACGGTCGATGAGGGGCAACGCGGAGAAGCGCAGGCACGGTACGATGCTACCGGCCACTATACGCAACACCATTTGCGGTCCCTCGAATTGCGGTAAAACCAACGTTCTGATAAGCTTGTTGGACAGCCCGCACGGTGTACGTTTCGAGAACGTGTACGTTTACTCAAAGTCGCTTCAGCAACCGAAATATCGATATCTGGAGAATTTATTGACGTCGATCGACGAAATCGGCTACTTTACGTTCTCCAACAACAGTGACGTCATTCCACCGAGCGATGCGTGTTCGAACTCGATATTCGTTTTCGATGACGTGGCATGCGACAAGCAAGACACCGTGAGAGAGTACTTTTCAATGGGTAGGCACTCAAACGTCGACTGTTTTTATCTCTGTCAGACGTACGCGAAAATACCTAAACATCTGATACGCGACAACGCGAACCTGCTGATCCTGTTCAAACAGGATGGTACCAATCTGAAACACGTGTACAACGATCACGTGAATACCGACATGTCGTACGATGAATTCAGCGCGCTGTGCAGCGAATGTTGGCAGCGCAAGTACGGATTCGTAGTGATAGACAAGGACAGCTCGCTCAACAATGGTCGATACAGAAAAGGATTTAACATGTTCGCGATACCGCAAAAGCGGTCAGTTGTCGTCGGTACCTCGTCGAGGTAAAACGTCGGAGAGAGCATCACGTATTTCCGCGATGGTTGCGATCGACAAGAGCAAGGATATCCGCGAGCGCGAGAAGGTTGCGAAGAAGATTGCGAAAACGAGCCAGTCGATTCGCAAGAAACTTCGCGCTATGAAGACCGGTAGGATCGAAAAGGACATTGAGTTGGACACGTATTTTAAGCCTCTCATCGAGCCGTTGCAAAAGATCGCCGACAAATCGATCGCGGTGAAGAAAAAGGAGCCGGAGAGCGACGCTGAGATCAAAACGTTCTCCGAGGATGCAACGCCGAGAAAGAGAAAATGGTCGGATCACCCGCCGGCACTGCGTAAATCTAGCCAATCGAAACGATCGAAAGCTTTACTGGATGTACCACCTATAACCTCTACACCGATAACCTCATCTCCACCGATATCATCTCCGCCATACGTAACGGCGAGAAAAATGCAGCCTACAATAAAGTTCGAATTACCCGCAAACATGCCTGTTTTTGACCTCACGGACGACTCGGAGCTCGCGACGTCTATTCGAAAGGAGTTGGAAACGTCGGAGGGTCGAGAAGCGTTGCACGATACCTTGGGTCCATTGGGCCAAGAGTACATCGGTGCTCTTATGAGTGTCAAGCCAAGGAGCGATATAGATACCGTGTACGGCGTTTATCTCGGCAACGATGGAATGATGCTCGGGAATAAACGTTTCAAGGTGGACAGCATGGATAACATATATATCGGCGACGTACATTACATTGGCACACGCGGTATTTACGAGTTGATCTTTAAAAACAAGCCTGATAAAAACATTTACACGGAGGAGGATATGCAAAAGTACAAGAATATTTTATTTGAGACGAGCACTCATAGATTCAATCACGATCCTCTCGGGCGAGTAAAGTCCAACAGTGGATACAAGCACATGAATATAATCCAGAAGTTGATACCACCCGCATCCATGAAGAAACGATCCGGAAAAGGATTAATCGCGCCTCGCGCGATGACGCTGACCGACAATAAGATCGATTACGTGCACTGGGACGATCCCAACGAGCTGGTGGATCGTCTACGATTGCTCGACGCTTCGCACCACGCTGGCAACAATGCCCACGACAACGAGATCCTGTCGATCATCGAGGAACTTCGCAAAGCCGGTCTTATTATAAATTGAGCCGCGCGGCGGCGAGCCGCTCAATCAGCGTCGAAATGCCGATCAACAAATTTGGTATATTCGAGCAGAGCAGAGACGCGTCGAACGCCGTATCGTACCATTAGTGGAGTGGATTAATGAGAAATTTCGTGCGCGTTAACGCTCTGTGTCGCACCGCTACGGACTTTGACGCAAATTCGCGCAAAATTCGTCGCGTGGCGCAACCGGAGGCTGACGGTGTCGCGGTTAATAAACTGTACGTGGAACAGAGCGTTAAGAGTTTGAGAGACGAAGCGGAATTCGAGAAGTATCGTAAAGCGCGATTGGAGACTGAATTTGAAACGAATCTTAGACTTCTGAGAGATAGCGTTAAAATATTGAGAGATCAGTTGGAAGAAATCGAAACGAATCTGATCGCGCTAAAACGAGATACGCAAGCCGTGTTGGACGCGAACCGAGAGGCGCTCGAGGCACATATCTTTCGATCGACGAAACCTGAATAACGATGGACAGCGGCAAACGATCCAGGAAAGGTTACGAAAGGCTGCCCAATGACGACGACGACGAAGGGCGACGAGCGATTCAGGAACGGTCATCAAGCAGTTACAACGAACGGCTCAGAAGTGGTTACGAACGGTTCAGGAACGGCTTGTGATCGGTTAATGAGCAGAAACAAACGACAAGCCGATGACAAAGAACCGCTATTGAGCGACCAGGAACGGAAATAAACGGTTATTGATTGGTTTAAAAAAAGTTTAAGATATAATTTCTTTGCGTGTATTATTACACACCGTTAAAAAAAAACATGACATCGTCGAAATCCGATGGATGTAAAAATATCGAAAAACGACGACTCGTCGAGGAACTGCACGCACCGGCGAGAAGAAATTTTTCCCGAAGACGCGTCATCGTGCGTGGGTACGATGACTTGTGGCAGGCTGACATCGTCGAGATGCGTTCTTATTCGCGTTTCAATAGAGGCTACCACTACATACTTACCGTCATCGATGTGCTGAGCAAGTACGCGTGGGCCGTGCCACTCAAGAGTAAAGGCGGAAGCGAGACAGCTGACGTTATCGCTAAGATAATTCGAGACAGCAAGAGGTGCCCGAAAAACTTGCAAACCGATATGGGGAAGGAATTTTACAACGCCGACGTGCAACGTCTCATGAGAAAACACGGCATTAATCATTATTCCACATATTCGGTGATGAAGGCATCGGTCGTCGAGCGATTCAATCGCACGTTAAAGAATGACATGTGGAAGATGTTTACGCTCAATGGGACTTACAAGTGGCTCGACGCGTTGCCGCGACTCGTGTCGGATTACAAGGCGCGTAAGCATCGAACGATCGGCGTGCGGCCCGTCGACGTTACTCCCGCGATCGCCGAAAGACTTTTGAACACGGCGTACAGCGATATAAAGATCGCGGGTCCGGCAAAGTTCAAAGTAGACGACCCGGTACGCGTCAGCAAGTACAAGACTGTTTTCGAGAAAGGTTACACGCCGAATTGGACAACCGAGGTTTTCAAAATTGTTAAAGTACAGGGTACTAATCCCGTAACCCATCTACTCGAGGACTATCGAGGAAAATCTGTCACCGGAGGATTCTACGAGCATGAGCTGCATCGCGCGGCTTATCCAGACGTGTATCTCGTGGAGAAAGTACTTCGCAGGAAGGGTGACGAGGTTTATGTGAAACGGTTGGGATTCGAGGGATCGCACAATTCATGGATACACAAGGACAACGTGATTTAATATATATAAAGACATTTATATTTACTGTATAAAAAATACATAAAAAAATGTAATACATATAAAATACATTTAAGGAAATAAATATGTAGAAAATGAAATTTGAAATATATATAAGAAATATGAAATATTAAATCAATATCTTTATTAATATCCCATCCTGTTCGGCGTATCGCCTTGTATATATATTTAATTAATTGTTCTTGTTTATTTTGTATTAATTGCATTTGATTATTATTAGTAGTTATTGTTAATATTCGCGGGACGTCGGTGGATCGCGATCGGGACAATTTTGAATCATGCGACTCACCAATTGGTGCTGCCATCGTTGATCCACCGACGGCAGCTATTACCCCCAAAAAGGGGAGCAAGTACTCGCTCGCGGCACGTTTCAGGACCGCGAGCACTCACTCATCGCCAGACACTCTCATCGTCAAGACGCTCATAAGGAGCTTTCGAACGCGCACGAAGTTTCGGACGTCCGACCGCGATCTTCCCCCCACTCTTGGGGACCGATCTTTCGCCTGCCTTGCTTGCTCGTGATTTCGCCTGCTTGTGCCTGCTTGTGCCCGCTTTATTACGCCTTGCACCTGTGCCTGCTTGCTGCCTGCAACCCCACTGCATCCGCCTGCATGCCGGACCGGCAGAGCCTGGCCACGTGGAATACGGCGAGGACGGACGAGAGTCGGAGTCAACCGGGAGACGACGGGCGCCCAAACGGTGAGTCGCTTCGCTTTTTGTTGCATGCGCATTTCGTTTGTTTTTTTGCATTCTTTTGCCTATTTCGTTAATTTTGTCGTGAGGGGGATTATAATTACCCCCCCCTCTGGTCCTTCGAGTATAGAAAATCTCGCCTCCGGGGACGGTCTTACACCCCCCCCCCCCCCCCGGTTCATTGGTCCTTCGAGCCGGATATTCGCGTTAGAAATACCGCCGACCTCTCGCTTATTTCGCTTCGTTAAATCGTTAAATTCGTCTTGCTTATAATCGCGAATTGCAATAACGCGTGGCGTGTTAATAATCTCTCGTTCACGCGCGATATCTCTCGTTCGCAATTCTTTAGTTTCGCTTCGCGGCGAGAATACCCGCGTGAATTTCTCGCTCGTCGTAACACGTGCCATTGTCGTTATTTGCATTAGTCGTGAATTATTACAATTAATAATAGCAATTATTATAGTTAGTCGAATAGGAATTATTAAAATATAATACCCGAAATATTCAAATCTAGAATATTCTCGGGTAAGCCATACGTTTTCGCCTAACTGTCGGCGGCCTTGACGCTCGGTCGCGAGCCGGGCCGCGCGTACACAGTTTTTTCTACCTAGACTCGCGCTCAACAGTTGTGCGACCCATTATCCTCGCTGTTGCTGAGTCTATTTTGGTGCGACTCGAAAACATATTATTCCGAACGTCGGAATTCGTACAAACATATTTGCCATCGATCGAAGACTATTTGTCGGCACTGGTTCCGAATATTAAACATTTAGCGCTCTGGTAAAAGTTCGAATATAATTGTTGTCGTACTAAGCGCTTATGTCGTATAGTTGCTCGAGTCGTATGGTTCATGTCGTATAGTTGCTCGAGTCGTATATCTTGTCGTATGGTCGCTCGCGTCGTATATCTTGTCGTATAGTTGCTCGCGTCGTATGGCTCATGTCGTATAGTTGCTCGAGTCGTATATCTTATGTCGTAAGTAATCGCTGGTGACGTAGATTGTGCTCGCGTCGTATGCCGTAGTCGTGGTGTCACATACCACGTGTCGTGGCACCGCGCGCTACACATCCTGTGTCGTATACCGCGTGTCGTGGCGCCGTCCGCGACACATCGTCGTGTCGTATATCTCATGGCGCGTGTCGTGAGATAGCACGCAGCACAGTCTCGCGTCGTATACCGCGAGTCGTAACAGGTTTATTGACCTATTCATACTGCTATTATCTATAGATTATAATATTGAAAGTATACATTCTCGCGACTATCTTCCCGTAGTTAATCGTTCGTATTGGATAGCTATCGTGCTTGAGTCTCAGTTGCTTTAAGTTGCTTGGTTGTCGTACCATTATGTCTACTCCCACTAGAAACAAACGCGAATTGTGCGTCCGGAGGATGCGGGAGGTGCACGAGCTTTCTGTGCAGGCGCTGACCGATGTGGGTTTTAGGGCCACATTTTTGATCCGTTTCGCGAGCGTGTCGAAGACGGCGGATGACTTCGAGGCTCTGCACCTCAAAATTATACAGGATACCCCGGACGCCGATTATGATACCGAGGATGC
Source organism: Harpagoxenus sublaevis (assembly GCA_030770355.1). Taxonomy (NCBI): domain Eukaryota; kingdom Metazoa; phylum Arthropoda; class Insecta; order Hymenoptera; family Formicidae; genus Harpagoxenus; species Harpagoxenus sublaevis. The sequence goes on from JASTWR010002071.1 coordinate 13,656, forward strand.
GGTCCGGAAGGAATTTGACAAAATGCTTTGGACCGTGAGGGAGCGATATCATGCGCTTGCTCCCGTCCCGCAGGCGACCACGGCGTCCCCTCAGACCCCGTTTCAAACGTCGTCTATCCGACTGCCCAAAATCTCGCTTCCGCAATTCTCCGGAGATCTCGCTCTTTGGCCCTCGTTCATCGCGTTATATAACACCGCCATTCACGAGAATCGAAACCTCTCCTCCATGGAAAAGTATCAGTATCTGTTGGCCTCGCTATCGGGAGAGGCGCTTAAAGTAATAAGAAACCTACCGTTATCCGCGGAAAATTATTCGATCGCTTATGACTCGTTAATCGCTAGATATCAGAATAAGCGCAAGATGGCCACGCAATATTGGCGCTCGTTTGTACACGCCAAGCCGTTGCAGACAGACTCAGCGGGAGCCTTGCGCGCATTATTGGACGCGTTCGTCGAAAATACGAGAGCGTTGCAGTTGATGCAATACCCGGTCGAATCGTGGGACTTCATGCTATTTAACCATTTATTGGAGAAGCTCACCCCCACTCTACGGGAAAAATTCGAAGCCGGCCACATGACAGTGGAATCGCCGAGTTACGACCAACTCATAAAATTCCTAACAAATTATTGCACGGTCCTCGCGTCCGTATCGGATTCCGCGCCGAAGCCGACCAAAGCGAGATCACAGAGTCAACTATCGAAAGGAACCGCATCGGCCTCCGCGCTTGCAACTCAAACCGCCGCATGCCCGGTCTGTAGGGAGCAGCATCTCGTATTTAAGTGTCCTCGATTCTTAAACTTATCTCCCAGGGAGAGACATTCGACGGCAAAAACCGCGAACTTGTGTCTGATCTGCCTCCGCGCGAGTCATGGCGTTAGCAACTGCCCGACGACATGGGAGTGCCGGTCGTGTAAGGCAAAACATAACACGCTTTTGCATTTCGAGCGAAACTCGGGGTCGACGGGCGCCCTTACGGCTATCGGAGCCCCCTCCGAATCGGAGGTGGAAAAGAGTTCGTCGCCGCAAAGTAATGAGCCACTCGTCACCATGACTAGCGTGGTAAAATCGAGTTCGATCGTGTTGTTGTCAACGGTGCAGGCTGAGGCTCTCGACATCCACGGAAACCCCTTCCCTGTTCGCATTCTATTAGATAGTGCCAGTCAACTGAACTTTATCTCGGAAAGCTGCATGCAAAAGGGTGGGTTCGGACAAACCAGGAGTCGTACGATAGTTCTAGCGGTAAACGATACTAAAGCAGCTGCCACTCGAGGCAGTACCTCATTCGTGATTCGGACGAAAGGCAATCATAATACTCGCATCCCAATAGAGGCTACGATTCTCCCGCGCATCTCCGCACAATTGCCTAGTAGCCAGGTTGAACAAAGAGCGTGGAGGCACTTGGAGGGATTGAGGCTTGCTGACCCGCAGTATTATAGACCTGGTCCCATCGACATCTTGATTGGCGCAGAGATATTCACATCTTTGCTTCGAGATGGTCGTCGGGTAGGGAAGAAAGGCGAACCAGACGCCTTCAACTCTATATTTGGCTGGGTTCTCGTCGGCTCGGTGTCAATGCGAGCATCTCAACCTTCACATTCCTTTCTAACTCTTGACGCTTTAGATGCATCTCTTAGTCGATTTTGGCAATTAGACGAAGTCCTTACGGCTTCACCGTATTCACAGAAAGATAAACGTTGCGAGGAACTATTTGCGCAGACCACGCGTCGGGATGTATCCGGTCGCCTTGTAGTATCATATCCCTTCGCGAAGGATAACCCTTGTTTTGTTGGCACGCGACAAATAGCCTTAAATAAATTTCGCGCACTTGAACGTCGCTTCAAATTAGATGCGGAGTTTAAAATAAATTACAGTAAATTTATGCATGATTATTTAGATAGTGGTCATATGAAATTGATCAAGCAGCCGTTCCCAGTGGACGGATCTGTGTTCTACCTGCCCCATCATGGGGTATTCAAGTCAGATAGCACCACCACTAAATTGCGCGTCGTGTTTGACGCATCGGCCAAAGATCTGAACGGCGTCTCGTTAAATCAAATGTTGCGATCCGGGCCCAAGCTACAGCCAGATATAGTTGTAGTATTGTTGAGATTTCGGATCGGGCCCGTGGCGCTCACCGCGGACGTCAAGCAGATGTTCCTTCAGATCTTGGTTGAACTCTGTCAGTGTGACTACCAACGAATAGTGTGGCGTTTCTCAGAGGACGACCCAATCTCGGATTACCTATTGCTGACCGTTACCTTTGGATTGACGTGCTCTCCGTACCTAGCAATTGCCTGCTTGTTGAGGTTAGCGGCTGAAGGCAAAATGAGTTACCCGTGGGCCGCGGCCGTCTTGGAGAAGTGTGTCTATGTCGACGACGTAGTAGCAAGCGTCGAGTCAGAGGAAAGAGCCCGTGAAGTTCGGCGGCAGCTACAAGCCTTGCTTAGAACTGCCGGCTTCGAACTCAGGAAGTGGGCCAGTAGCCAGCCGTCGGTTTTAGCCGATCTCGATCCGGAACTCTGTAGTCAGTCGTTGTTATCTTTCGAATCACCGGAAGACCAGTTTCTTAAGGTTCTCGGACTCCGCTGGTATTCTCAATCGGACAGTTTTGGCTTTCAGGTCAATCCGTTGGACAGAGACTGCACCAAACGCACTATTCTCTCCGAATTAGCTAGAATCTTTGACCCTTTGGGTTTCTTGACACGGCTTACGTTCGCAGCTAAGCGATTGATACAACAACTCTGGATTCTCAAGTTAGAATGGGACGAGAGACCTCCTTCGGAGATATGTTCTAGGTGGGAAAAATACAAGTCGGAGCTCCCCGCACTAACCTCCGTTCGCATACCTCGTACTATCGCAATGGACCACGTAGTCCGGCGAGAAATCCACGGATTCTGCGACGCGAGCGAGCAAGGCTACGGAGCCGTTGTATACATTAGAACCGTTGCCGAGAACGGCGTCCTGATCCGAATGCTTAGCGCCAAATCAAAGGTGGCCCCGCTTAAGGCCATCACATTGCCGAGACTCGAGCTTTGCGCAGCTATTTTGCTTTCAAATTTATTAGAGTATATAGGAAATATTCTCCGGCCTGAGATCGCGATCGACGCCACGTACGCTTGGTCGGATTCTGAGGTTGCCCTCGCTTGGATACGCTCGGCGCCACACCGTTGGAAGACGTTCGTGCGTAATCGTGTTGCACGCATCCAGTCCAACACAGAGATCTCTTGCTGGAAGCATGTCGACACCAAGTCTAACCCGGCTGATTGTTGCTCAAGGGGCTTGTTTCCGCAAGAATTAGTGGATCATCCGATTTGGTGGACTGGCCCTGCGTGGCTAATTGACTTCGAACCCACTCAGGAAACAATATCGGAAGTTGATGACCTTCCTGAGGAGGAAGAAAAATCTCGCGTCTTTGTCTCCACAAATCCTGCTGATGTCGTAAACTCCGCTACTGTTGTTGATTCGCTTCTCGATCGCTTCTCGTCGTTAGATAAATTAGTTAGAGTATTTGCTTATTGTTTGCGTTTCGTCAATCGACTTAAATCAGATTCGCTTCATAAAATTTTAGTTGTAGATCAAATCGAATTCCATTCGACTTTACTATATCTCGTTAGATTCGTTCAATTGTGTTGTTTCTCAGAGGATCTCGACAGACTAAAGCACAAGCAGAAGTGCTCGAAACCTCTTCGAAAACTCGCGCCCTTCTTGGATGCGCGCGGAGTTCTCAGGGTGGGCGGTAGACTGACCCATTCCGCGATTCCGTATGAAGCCAAGCACCCGGCGCTGTTACCGAACAAACATCGGCTCACGGAACTCATAATTGAGCGTACCCATCGTCTACACTTGCATCCGGGGCGCCGAGCGCTACAATATATCCTATCGCAAAATTTCTGGATTCAGGGAGCCCAACAGGCCATTAAACGTTGTCTGTCGCGATGCTATCAATGCTTTAGGACAAACCCTCGTACTATGCAACCGCCCATGGCGGACCTGCCTCTAAATCGCGTGCGTCAGGCTAAGCCCTTTTCAATCGCCGGAGTCGATTATGCCGGGCCATTCTTAATTTATCATCGTCGTTCTCGCGGAGCGACCGCGTTTAAGGCCTACTTTTGTCTGTTTGTTTGCTTTGCCACGAAGGCAGTTCACTTGGAACTCGCATTCTCTCTATCCACCGAATTGTTCCTGTCGGCTCTAAGGCGCTTCATTGCTAGGCGTGGCCGCTGTTCGCGGATGTATAGCGATTGCGGCACGAACTTTGTCGGAGCTCATCGGGAGCTCATCAGTTGCATGCAAGCCGCCTCGGAACGAGAACAGATTCGATGGTCGTTCAACCCTCCCTCTGCGCCACACTTCGGTGGCCTTTGGGAGGCTGGGGTCAAATCAATGAAGACCCATCTAAAACGCGTCGTGGGAGCGCAGATCCTCACAGTAGAGGAATTCGGCACTCTTATAACGCAGATAGAGGCCATCCTGAACTCCCGGCCTCTGTGCCCTACTAGTTCCGATCCTAATGACCTCGAGGTGCTCTCGCCAGGGCATTTCCTCACATTGGAGCCCCTCGTAGCGGTTCCGTATCCGGACCTAGAGCCAGTGCCGATGGGTAGGCTTGATCGATGGCAACTGGTGCAACACTTGCACCAACAATTTTGGAAGCGTTGGCATGAGGAGTATTTGCACACTCTGCAGCAGCGACCGAAATGGTTAAAGTCATTACCTGATCCGGTGCAAAAGGACACGCTGGTCCTATTGAAAAATGAAAACGCTCCTCCCCTTCAGTGGAAGCGAGGGCGAATAATGGAGCTGCACCCGGGTCGCGACGGCATCTCTCGGGTCGCCACAGTGAGGACAGCGGATGGCCCTCTTACTCGCCCTCTGGTGAAATTGTGCCCCTTGCCGATGGACAATTCACCAGAGGACGACCAATAAAGAGTAGAAAATACATCGTATTTTGGTGGGCGGTATGTTCGGCGTATCGCCTTGTATATATATTTGATTAATTGTTCTTGTTTATTTTGTATTAATTGCATTTGATTATTATTAGTAGTTATTGTTAATATTCGCGGGACGTCGGTGGATCGCGATCGGGACAATTTTGAATCATGCGACTCACCAATTGGTGCTGCCATCGTTGATCCACCGACGGCAGCTATTACCCCCAAAAAGGGGAGCAAGTACTTGCTCGCGGCACGTTTCAGGACCGCGAGCACTCACTCATCGCCAGACACTCTCATCGTCAAGACGCTCATAAGGAGCTTTCGAACGCGCACGAAGTTTCGGACGTCCGACCGCGATCTTCCCCCCACTCTTGGGGACCGATCTTTCGCCTGCCTTGCTTGCTCGTGATTTCGCCTGCTTGTGCCTGCTTGTGCCCGCTTTATTACGCCTTGCACCTGTGCCTGCTTGCTGCCTGCAACCCCACTGCATCCGCCTGCATGCCGGACCGGCAGAGCCTGGCCACGTGGAATACGGCGAGGACGGACGAGAGTCGGAGTCAACCGGGAGACGACGGGCGCCCGAACGGTGAGTCGCTTCGCTTTTTGTTGCATGCGCATTTCGTTCGATTTTTTGCATTCTTTTGCCTATTTCGTTAATTTAGTCGTGAGGGGGATTATAATTACCCCCCCTCTGGTCCTTCGAGTATAGAAAATCTCGCCTCCGGGGACGGTCTTACACCCCCCCCCCCCGTTCACATCCAATATAAAATGTTGCATACATACATCCAATATCTTTATTAATATCATGTTCAATATAAAACGTTTTATTTCGTACATTACATATGTTGTGAGCGCACAACGATATAAGTAATCCGACCCTAGCGACAGAAGCCGAATATGACTTCCACCAAAACTCCTGACGATTGCATCGGACGATCGATCATCCGATGCAAGGCGATACCAAAATTAGGAGCATCAAACTCTGGGACGACCGAAATCGCTGACGCAAAGGACAGCGCAGGGCATAGCAACCGGACGTCGTCCCGGAGAGTATAAAGACCGCCGAGTTCGACCATCGGCGGGCAGTCCTAAACCGAAACGCGTACCGACTAACGTCTAGTTTAAACATTGTAACGCCCGCAAGTCAGGGTAGTGAATTAAGTAAATTTTGTAAATCAAAGTCGGTTTATTAAACGACAAGTAAAACAAGGGCATTAGTGAGTGTTATTCTGCATCCTGCGACGGATTCCGAACCCAGTGCCGGCTCCAACCCCGTACCGGCACAACACATACATATATACTTACATTATGTTATACGTTATGTTATAAGTTACACATTACGTTATACGTTATACTGCATACATACATACATACATACATATATACATACATACATACATTACGTTACAAGGGTATTCGATAATGCCCCCACGGTAACGTATCGGTCGAATTCGATAAGATATATCGTTTGTCGTCGTGCGGACTCAGAGCGATTTTCGTCTCAGACACTGTACGCACTTGGTGCAATTTCGATCTTATACAGGACTGCTGTCGCATCACTTCAATTTCATCACTCAAACACCGCGTGTAGTCGTCGAACGTTATCGTTCTCGCGACAACGTTACTCTTGACACCTTTTGCTCTCTTAGTGTCTTTTTTACCATCGACTCGCAAGGCGTACATTTTCGCCCTGAGTCCAACGAATTCAGTCATGATCGCGCCGTTATTTTCATCCTTCATCAAGCCCGGCACCTTCTTGTTCTCAAGCGGTATACCGTACGCGTTGTCGACCGGGTAATCGCTCGTATCAAACCTAGCGATATCACGTTTCACGTTCTCGTACACATCGTCGCACTCTATATGGTAGATCAAACTGTCCGTGTCCGTGTACATAATTTTACACTTGTTGCTATACAGAGGAGACATGTACTCGTGATGAAATTCATACAAACATATCTTAGATATGTCGAGGATGCACATACCCACGTAGATAGGTTTGTTAAATTTCACCTCGAGTTTACGCATTTCTATGGCAACCAGATTTTCCGAAAAAATACTCCTGCTATGGAAATTTGGTTTAGCGATTATTGCCTCCGCGCCGTATCTACCCTCCCAATGAGTCAATAATTTTACGTCTACATGATTACGCACATTCTCCATCGTTTTTCCGAATACCGCATTATTCATCAATTTATATAAATTCTTTTCGAAATCATTTGTCGCGCGCGTTCTAAACAGAGTGTTTAATTCGATGTAATCGCGGAGCCATGGAGATTGAGCAAATTGCAATACGCGATGTATTTTTGTAACTCGAAGGCCGTCGCGCGTGCATTGCTGAAGGTTACGATAGTGTATGACATAGCGCTTCTTATCGCACACAGTCGCAAGGAGCTTGGCCTGCCGCGCGCCTGGCGGCTTATCGCGCGTCGGACAGAACGGTAGGTCAGTGTGCGCGTCGTGTTTATTCTGAGGGTACTCCAGATCGACCTCGAGAATATAACCTGTGGGCGAATTCGTATCGATCGCGCTAATATCAAAATTCGAAACGTCTTCGACCCATCGAAAATCTGCGTACGGTAGAGGTTGGCACATTGCCCAACCGTACAAGTTGTTTACGTCGAAATACATGAGGTACGACGATGGTTTCGATGGATCGTACGACTGCATGTACTTGTTATTGGCTCGCGCGTATCTGCCCTGAACATTGACTCAGACCGCCGCGAATACCACGTTCGATAAACATTACCATATCTATCTCGGTGAGCAATTCGAAATTTACGCGAGTATGCTTTAACATGGCGTCCCATGTGAAACCTGGCAATGTGTAGTAATAAGCGGGGTCTAGTCCGTAACTTTTGATGCAACTGTCACGAAAATTTTCGAAAACGTCGGCCAATAACAAGACATCGGTTTTTAAATACAGATCGCTGTATTCGCCTAAGGTTCAAACGGAGAACCGCTGCCAAACGTTTACGGCGTGCGCGTAATCACTCTCGGATACAGTGTCACCGACCAAGAAACTGTAAAATAATTCGCGCAACGGTAAACGCGTATCCTGCAGTTTGTCCACGCAATCCACGTATTCGTAAGAAAAGACACCTTTTCGCGTCAATAGTTCTAAATCGTGGGCTGATAATTCGGAAAATTTTGAACGTACAATTTTTAATTTGTCCTTATCGAGGAAGGATGCCAATTTCTCGAGACTAGTGGTGAGAAATTTTAACGAATCGATGAACCGTAACTTTATATTGTTTCGCGAATCTGATTTATCGGCGGTGTCTTTAACGTTTTTCGTGAACGAGATATATTTTTCTTTAGTTAACGGTAGTACGTTGATCGAACCTTCGAACCGGTCAGATGGCAATGATCGCGTACTCGCTCCTCATCGTCGTTTAGTGTGAACGGTTTTTCGCAAATGTGGCAGTGCGTCGCGCTGTGAAACGAATGCCACTGTTCTTTCGAGAGCGTTTCTATGGGGACATTGGTGGATAAAATACCCTTTACGCGATGCGCTATTTCTTCGAGTTCGTTGGCGAACCACGCGACGCAATCCTTATCGCGGCGAAACCGATACGTACATAACGAGTCGTCGTACGAGCACTGCACGTAGTACCCGACGCTAAATAGCTCGTGGCGTTGATATGCGTACGTCGACGTTCTCTCATCCGCGTCCATCTTTTCCAGGGTGCATTCGAGATCGGCGTACACCACAAACGGAAGCCGCTCCTTCCTATTGTAGTTGTAGAAGCTCAACCATTTGTCGTCTTCGCTCGGTAGTCGGATGGCGCAGTCGTTTATTTCACTGCAGTCTACCGTGTGCGATTGCAACTTGTCGCTCGAACTAAAATAATGTAGACATCTGCAAAAAAATTTGCAATTTTTACATATATCTTTCATATAAAAAATATAATATATCGTATATTATGGTTTTTCTGTTTTAATGTATTACTCACCGATCGCAAAAGTATTTCCTATGTTCATATCTATTTATTTGTGAGCTCACGAGGCGGGACAGGTTCTTTATCCACGTGAAATGTCCCACGTTGTAGTCTCGCGAGTCTTGCACGTACAACAGATTGACGTGCTTTTCTCTCTTCCGGTCGGTGAGCCGTATCGGTAGAACGGTTAGCGTTTTATGTCCCTCGATGGTGTAGACATTTATCGATACGTCATTGAGTCGTTCAAATGTACTAATTCCTTTCAGAGACATAGGAAACTCAATGTCTTGTACATTGAACACGGTTGTATAATGCGGGTACAAGGATACCCGTTCCGCATGTATTTCGACTGGATATAGCGCGGCGACCACCGACCACGCGAGACACGCATTGTCCGAGGACCGGATGTTAATCACCGCTTTCTTCCTCAATATCCCTTGCGGTAATTCCAGGTGACATCCCGCGCGCATAGGATCGTACCTGTTGATATTAATTGTAAAATCGAGGATACGCGATAACGCCCACCCGCTATCTCGCTCCTGGAACTCTTCGAGTTTCGCTAGGTGTGGGTTCGATTACGTGTTCGCTCGTACCACTCGCGCATATCGGATGTACGAAAGAGAGCATAGTTATTCGTGTTCATACTCTTATTGTCACGTTTATCGCCCGTCACAAACTCACCGTTGAACACAGTGTTCACTTTCACGCTGTTGTGTCTGTTTATAGCGTCTTGCACTTTCTCGAGCACTAGTACTAGCAGCGTCCACCATAAATTGTCGCGGTTCGATATAGTCTGTGTTAATCACCGCACCAGTCCGTATACGGCTTTCGAACGCGGCATCGATCTCTCGCCAAACGAGTCTTTCCGCGTTATTGCCGCCGCCACTACTGGTGCCCGCGACCACCAAATCACCACCGCTGTGTATAAAACGTCTGTCTAATTGAATTCTCGCACCCTCGAGTAGTCTGACATTCGACACCAATATATGTCTATCTCCAGGCCAGAGCCGCGGACGCTTGGCGCGACAGTGCTCTTCGAGCTGTTCAACGGTTTCCTCGCATCGCTGTGCCCACGTGAAATACTCGCTCAAGGTAGCGATTTGGCGCGACAGCTCCAACAGTTCGCGCGCAATTTTATTGAGATGTTCCATGTTTTTGTGTTTTATAGTAATGTTTTTTAAATCACGTCACACACTTCTACGGAGCACTTGCACGTGACACGATCACACCATAAACATGTTCGTTCGCACTCCTGAACGTGATAGTGCATACACAAAAAATCATGAGGAAAGAATGGGATGACATATTTATGCCACTTTTGCCAAGGTAACCAAGCGTCATAGTTATCAAATATCGATTTCATAAGTATTTTCTGTGTACGTTTAGAATCGTTGCAATGGTAGAAGTTTATCGAAGGACGCAAGTTGTCCATCACCAACACTTCGGCACACCTCCCACTACCTGCAGGAATTGTAATGTATAGAGCATCACCATTAAACTCAATATCGTCAGAAATTTCTTGCGCCCAGAAATATAAGTTTACTTTTCTATAATTTGGCGGGGGAATATATCTTCCTTCATCCTCTCTCTTCCACTTTCTCCTCCACTCACACGACATTCGTTCAAACACTTTACGTTTCAAAATATATGGCCAGTAATCTGGAGGCTCAGGATTATCGTTAACAATTTCTTGTCTGACTACGCGTCCACTGAGTTCGCAATTGCGAAGAATCTGCACCGGTGATAATTGTTGCACACCCGTTTTTCCTCGCAGATCATTTTTTTCTTCCTCTCTCTCGCACTCATGCCATATTCGTTTATACACTTTCCGTCTCACGTGGTAAGGCCAGTCATATGGAGGCTCGGTTTGAATATCAACTCCTTGTCTGACTACGCGTTCACTGGTTCCGCGTATACCGAGTTCGCGATCGCGAAGAAACTGCACCAGTGATACTCGTGGCACGGTCGTTTCTTCTTCTTCTTCCAGATATTCTTTGCCCTCTAAAGTATTGACGATATCTTGTTCATAATAATGATCTTTAAAAACTGATTCGGCAGAGCATTTATAATACCTGAAAAAGTCATCCCATCCAGGACTTATGTCCACCATGTTGCTCGCGTAAAGGCGCGCACTTTATGTCGTCTCTCTCACACTTCTACGGAGCACTTGCACGCGACTCGACCGCACCGTACGCACGATCGATTGTACTCTTGAATGTGATAACGCATACACGTTAACTGATGAGGATCGAAGCGTGTAACATCTTTATAAGTCTCCAGCAAGATATCAAAATTATGACTCTCATCATAACCTTTATAAAACGTTTTTGTATGGCTAGGATCGTTCAAACACGCACAGGTTAAAGATCGCGAGGTGTCCGTCACCACCAATTTGATGCACCTCCCAATACCTGCATCAATGTCAATGTATAAACTCTCTGCGTGTCCACACTTGATCTTGTTATAAATTTGTATTGTCCATTTATATATGTCCTTTGCACTGTAAAAGTCGTGATCATCTTCTATACACTCATTCCGCATTCGTGTATACACTTCGCGTCTCACGCGATAAGGCCGCCAAAAAGTATACGTAATTGCGCAGCTATAGACTTGCGGTTTACGTATGCGTTCAGTAGTTTCACATATATCGAGTTCATGGTCGCTACACTGCACCGGCGATGCTCGTTGTACTTCCGGTTCTCTTTGCGGATCCAGCTCGAGCTGCCATAAAATATAAAATATATCGTAAAACTCAATCCCTTTGCGTTGAGAGCACTTCCTATAGTACTCGTCATGGCTACGTAAGTAACGTCTTCTCAACATGTTGCTCGAGTAAAGGCTCGCACTTATTCATGTTAATGTCTTTTTCAACGTGTACAAATGGGGCACATATTGCGGGGGAAGATCACGTACATCGGTAGTCTGCAGTTGGAACAGGATTCTCCCGATATCGCATCTTGCAGCTCGGTTACATGCTTTCGAACAGCGTACATGTCCCCGACACCCGCGTCTGCCAGTCTGATCATACACGAGGTACACACGGCTAAGGCACCACCCGTGGAATAGTAAAAGTTTATAGCGCAACACTTTGTACGTCCGTTCAGCGCAAGAATTTCCGCACTAGACACTCTCCTTTCAACAGTTTCCGTCAGATCATCTCCTGAAAGGTCGCTGATGTAGTCACTGTCATCCGACAACGCGTGTTCTTCGTCAGATGATTCGTCTACTATTTCCTCGAATTCCATTAACTCTTTCGTCTATAATTTCCAGTAATTCTTCGTCGGGCAACTCATTTACTTCTACTCGTAGGTCACGTACTATCTCTATTTGCTGCACCTGCTCTTCGTCGGACGATTCGGCTAAGTCTATTGTCTCTATTTCCATCCGCTCGTCGTCGGACGACTCAGCCAAGTCTATTGTCTCTATTTCCATTTTTTTTCGATTCTCATAAAAATCATTTTCTACACCAAACACTTTGCACACACACGTAAAAACAAAGCCATCGAGTACCCACTTTACTTTTTTTCAAGCGAACTATACTGACGCGCAAACTTCAAAATCATATACTGTGGCTCTGACGCGCTTCATTCATCGTTATATATTTCATCTATCATTCTTTTTTCTCTCCTTCCACCTGGGGCATCACGTATCGTTTCTTCTTCCATCTACTGCATAGTGTCATCAGATCTATTGTTCAGCATATAAGTTACAGGAAGGTAATATCCTTTAGACGTTGAGTTCTGCTTACGCGCTATTTTGTATACAAATTCCAGCAGCCGGACCTCGGCGCTCTCTTTGTAATACGCGACGCCATAACCGAATGGCGTCGCAGAAAAGTAATATCCCTTAGACGTTGCGTTCTGCTTACGCACTATTTTGCCTACATCGTCTAGCAACCTGATCTCGGCGCTCGCAAAATAATACGCACCGCTATAACCGAATGGTGCCGTGAAATATGCCTCGATAAACAATAAAGAGGACACCATAGGACACCGCGACGTTATAACCGAGCAACGTCGTGAAACATGTCCCCGAAACGTTAACCGAAACCTTCGATAAACAAGTCTTCCTAGAAAAAATGATGAAACAATACACCGCGACGCCATAATCGAATGGCACCGTGAAACATGCCTCGAAACGTTAACCGAAACCCCTCCGATAAACAAGTCTTCCTAGAAAAAATAATTATCATGACCGCGACACCGCGACGGTTAAATCATCGAGACAAACATTTTTTATCTCCGATATTTAATCGTGGATATTGTTTACATATTTAATCCTCCTGAACAATGCATTCGCTTCGCATTAAGCGACGTCATAACCGAATGATGCAGTGAAACATGTCCCAACACGTTCGCTCAAAACCTTGATAAACACCTTTTCTCAGAATACGTTCTAGAAGCATTAATCCCCCACCACGTCATAATTTTAA
>JASTWR010002072.1:0-26952 GCA_030770355.1 Harpagoxenus sublaevis
TCTCTCTCTCTCTCTCTCTCTCTTTGAGATATTGCACATATAATAGTTATCGTAATATTTATATTTCATTTTCTTTCCATACACGTTTGCCTGTGATATAAAATCTTTCTACTTTTAGATAATTTTCCGACTGATTTTAAACTTACAAATAGTTCAATACTCTTTCTACTGAATATCTATATACTTCAAATTAAATTTCAAGAAATTAGTTGTCTTAGATTTATTAGAGTTGCAACACGTACTATTAATAGCTGTATAATAAGCACATTTTACGTATATAGGTACACCCTTTGTTTCGCATTTCTATACTGCTGTCTTAATATTCTGAAATCTGCCATGGAATTGAGAGAAAACACAGAGTATTTAGAATGATCAGCAACGCGACTTTTGCCTGCCACAGCAGGTAGAAGGGAAGCAACAACTATAAAGAATACTAAGATCCGTTACATGCCGATTCGCAGTTCTGGAGTTAAGCCCGTAGAATAGTACAGCGCTCGCGCTTTTTCGTACATCATCAACGAGAACGAAGCGAAACGTGATGCATCCTGATATTACTTTCCCAGCGCGCGCGTTTGCGCCTGTAGCATTTTTCGAAATTAAATGGAAAACATCATTGAGAGCGGTGTACAGTGCGAAATGGAAAGAGAACGAGAGAGAAAAAGAGAGAAAGAGAGACGATCGATCGCGCGTAGGCGTCGGGAATGTCGGGACAGCGCGAGGCTCGGTGAGAGAGGTACTCTCGCACCTCTTACTCGTCAGTTTTTCACGTGCGGTTTCATTTAGCCAGCCGGCAATATCACGGAGACCCGCGCGCACCACAGAATATCTCTTTCTCTATCCGCACGCGTTCCCTCCTCTCTCGACTCACACGCCTCTCCCTCTTTCCGTACCCCCTTAATATACGTATACCTCTTTCCATCTCTCTGTCTTTTCCCTTCTTTCAAAGATCCCTATCTTTGTCCCGCTCTTTATTTCTTTCGCGCGCGTAATCACCGCGAGCGCAAGACTCCATTTCGGTCTCCAAAGGAAACCACCAGCCCCCTTCCCTTCCCCTACCCCTCGTCTCCTTTTCCAGCCACCCTCTCTGTTCCCCGTTGTACTTCATTCTTGCGTAGTCTGCCAGGAACCGTGGAGCCGAAACCCGCGAACCCGACGTCGCGACGAACGTTGACGAGGACCAAGGTTTGTAACGCACATATGGATACAGGTTACACGTACGCGCGCACACACGCGGCTTTTGTATGCACGCGCGCGCGTAAGGGAACGTAAGCTCTCTCTCGATCTCCCCCGTCTCCCTTACGCGCGTCAGGTCGAAACTACGACTTTTGAGCTCCCGTTGGTCCTGGTCGGTGGAATTTTTCGGGTTTCCTTCAGGCCGCGGTGCTTGGAACAACGGAGAACAAGAGGAGAGCGGACGGAAGAGAGGTAAACGGAATATTCGCGGGGAAAATATGCCGGGTGGACGGAAAAGCCGCGAGAAGAACGGTAATCGAATTAACTGTGCATTATTCACGAGATACATTTAGCGGAGTGTAACATTAATGGCGATGGAGCGCGATAAAAATTACGCCAAGCATTGCGCGTCCTTTTGCGGATGGATTCGGAAGTATACACTGAATTATTTAGAGAATTATTGCGATAAAAAAAACCGTTCCGAACCGTTCTTTCCGTTGAATTCGGAATGACATATTTATATGTAGACGTAGACTACGGACTGCCAATAAGGTTTTCAAAAATTTCGTCTGTTGGTTGCGTCATTAATCGCAGATGACCTTCATTAGTGTAAGTGTTGGAATATCAATAATACTTACAGGCAATTGAAAAAGTAAATGCTCACACATCTTACGAGATAATCTCAGAAATATAAATAATTGATGATCTTTTATTAAAAAATTGCGGGTATATTTTATTTTAACAGGATTTTAATTGAAGAGAGAGACTTAATTACAAAAAAAACTTAACAAATCCTGTTTAGAAAAGGAGCTCGTAATTAATTGTGCAGAGATAAAAAGAAAGCACTTCTTTTATGCATTATGTGAAATTAAATCGTGACGATCCTGTTGAGAAATCATACGTTATTATTTAATGACAAATAAGTTTACGTTTCAGAGGCAACTAATTATGCAAATGAATTTTATGTACATATAAAAGTAATGGATGTGTCGCGATGTGCCATATTTTATGATACGTTTTAACTCGAAGAGGGAATTAAAAATTTACTCGTGCGTAATACAATGCGATACACGCTCCTATATATATAGTTTATTGTTTAATTAATCATGCATTAAAATAAATGTGTACGTGTATTTTTAATTGCACGCTTAATAATTCGATATCCGTCCGCATTTTACTCGTATTTGTTAAAGTCATTATGGAATATTTTGTATTTTGCAGAAATAATGACGTATCAATTTTTCCGAACAACTACTCGCACGTCATTAAGCATTAAAAGCATTAAACATTAAACGTATAATTAAATTTATGGATAATGTCTTATCAATATGTAAAAATGACAATCGAGAGATACAAACCTCTAGTGATATTCTTAACTCTTAACTATCATTATTAAAGTTCGCGTAACTATGATGCTGTTTGTTTGAGTCCAGTAACGATATTTCATGTTGAAAGTATATTATGTTGGTATGTAAAATACAATGGAGAATAACATCAAAATATCTTTCATTAATCTTCATAATATATAAAAGAAATAGTCATAAAATTCAGAAAGCTATTAAAAACTCTTGAAACAGCAATAAGCTGTAAACGAGTTACATGTCTTTTCTGAATTATAATAAATATTAAGTTTATTGTTATCTTTTTGTATCTAGAAAAAATTTTGCTTTTTTCAGTTGAATAAAAGAGATGGTTTCAGAAATGCCTTAACACTGCATATTTCCTGCTCTGACCAGAAAACCACACCAAGACTATTCACAAAAGTTGCCTAATTTGACCACTACGATTGTCCTTAGGGGATATATCCACCCTCGTCCATTAACACAACCCCCCCTACTTTACCGAAATGTAGATCGTAGCCCTCCTCTGCTAGTTGAAACGTGAAAACGCCATTATTGAGTGTAATATCGCGTTATGTCCCGCCGCAATATTGTAATATGCGCAACTTATTCCTCGTGACATACCTTTTTGTTGAGAAAGGAGAAACTTTCGTAATAATAATATCATCTATGGAAATGAAAAGCTCAACCCACGCACATTGCAGAACGTAAAGTTGAATTTAAACGGTGAGAAAAAGGGAAATAGAGAAAAGAAGTTTTCATTATTCTAATAGTTTTACATGTTCACGAAATTGCAATGAAATATTCTCTGAATAAAAAACAGACAGAGATTCAGACCGAATTGCATCTTTAAAATGTTAAATTTTTGCTAAATAACGTTATACAGATGTGTAATAATAATATAACAATTCTGCAATAATTTGTAAACAATTTTTACACTTTAAATGCTTCGATCAATTTAAGATGAAACGTCGGTAAATAAAGAATAAATAGATGAAAATAAATTTATAAGAAAATAAGGCTTGTCACACATATATCTTAACACGTTGCAAAATTTATTAGTCACAGCTTCTCGGACATATTATTTATTTTTATCTGGATTTTACGTATTTATAGAAAATTAATAGTTCATAGATTTACATTAGGAGGATCTACATAAAAGAATAAACGGATACAAGACGTGCTTGTTAATTTTGATATCTTTGTCGTTATCTTTGATCGCATAGGCATTTCATAAAGCGGGAAACATATTGCGGCTTGGCGGACCGAGTAAAGTTTACCTGGAAACAAACCCCCCCGGTACAGCTCCTTTTAATTCGCGTTTACTGTGAACGGCGTCACGTAATTAGTCGCTCGCTCCCCGAGCTTAATGTAAGGTATTAAGCCAGAGTCAGCCAGCGGCACCCACCTTTTCTCCTTGACGCCTCGTCCTACGACTTTTAGACTTCTCTTTTATCCCTGTCGCCATTGTGTCTTCTTCTTCTTCTTCCCCTATCACCCTTCTGCCTTTTAAACTGTAGCCGCTCGTTAATCGCTCGTTATCTGTAAGTATATCGCGTGTATTTACGCTCCTCGACGCTGTCCCTTCAGCAGGAATAGTTCAATTTTCCCATCCCATGACGAGAAATTCTTTGAATCCATCGCTACAAATTAGTAGACTCAATGCCCAATGCCTTAGGAGTAAAAATTAATTAATATTAGTAAATATATTGTGCTATAGTCTGAAACATTACAATCCGAAGATAAGTCTCCGTATATATAAACACATGAAAGAATAACATACACTACATATACAGCGTATACCTATATTGATCATGTGAAACATTTAATGATACTGAGCCAAAGCAAATTTATTTTACGTATAACGCGATTGCTCGCACACATTCATTTATAGCGATCGCTATGTTATAGATATGATATATTTTCTTTTAACTTGAGAGGATCTCCTTTGATAAAATTTTAACAAAAATCGAGACCCCACAGAGATTTAGGTACATGTAATATGAAAGATCCTCGACGATTAATTAAATTTTAGATATAAAAACAGATAATAAGATCTCATTCCTCTACCTAAATAGAGAAGAGAGAGAGAGAGAGAATGACCTTTACTTATATATAAGAATTTAATATAAGAATGTTAAAAATATTTAACATTGCGATAATAATGTAAGATTCCAGAAAAAAAAGGTGTGATTGAAAGAAAAATTGGCTAAAAGAAAGAGCCGACATTAATTTTACCAAAAAAGCTATAGTCGAGAAGAAACGCGCGATACCCGAGACACCTTGTACTTGTATACATATAATCTTTTTATACATAATAGCGTACGGGGAAGAGCACGGTCTAATTACTTCGCAAAATAAATTCCCGTGGTAGGATGAAAGAAATCCCGAACGATAACACAAATCGGGCGTGCTAAAATGCGGAGGCTGCGATCATTGTTGCGGTGCACGGTAAGAGTATAAATTTCACAGCAGGTCGGCGGCTTCCGATTTGCCGACAACCGGCCGAGAGCGAGAGGGAACAGGATAGGGAAAAAGGGCACACGAGACGAGAGAGCGAAGCGACGATGCTGTATGTGATAAAGAGAGAAAGAGAGAGAGAGAGAGAGAGAGAGAGAGAGAGAGAGAGAGAGAGAGAGAAGGAAGTAAAGCGCCGAGTGGTTCAAGAAAAAAAAAGGAAATATTGAACGCCTCGCAGCCATCGAAGAGAGATAACAAGAGGGAATACGTAAAGATATACAGAGAGTATCGGAGGGAGAGAGACGCAGAAAAAAGATGCAGGGAAGAAGGAAAGTGAAACAGAGGGTACTTTGGTTCAGTAACAGGCCGATCGCAATTCTACGTCGAGGCTCGCGCGACTCGCGAGAGAGTAGTTCGGCCAGGCCAGAAGTAGGTATAATGGAGACCCCCCGTGGTAGCTTACCTGCATCATCGACTAATCACATCGGATAATAGGGAACAAAGGCGCCCCTGTGAAAAGTGAAGCATACCCACCACTTACCTCTCTTTCACCCTCCGCCTCGCCCCACCTCATCTATCTTTTTCTTTCGCTATCTGGTCTCATGTCCGTTTTCCTGAAAGAGAGAGAGAGAGAGAGAGAGAGAGAGAGAGAGAAAAGCACCCTCTCCCTCTCAGTAGAGAAGAGAGAGAATATAATCCTCTTACGCACCAGGCACAAAGTAAAATACAGGCGGCACAAGCGGCGCACTCGACCGTGGACGTCCCTAGTATTACGCATCGGCACGAATGAGGAAGAGAAGAAAAAAAAGGAAAACGAGAGAGAAGAAAAATGCAGAAGGAAGGAAAGAGGCACGAGGAATGGGGGCACCTACGGGATACTCATGCAGGAGAGGTGCCGAAGAGAGAGATCGACGCGCCGGAAAATCTCTCGGTCGCATTATGCAGCTTCTACACCCGCCCGTCCGCGAAATCTCTTAAGCGGCTGCCAATTTGAGCCGAATCTCGAAACTTCAATCGCCAGCATCAACCCCCGAGCACTCTGTTCATCCCCTCCTCCTGTTTCCTCTCCTTCCAATCGCTCCTGAAACACGAGCCGGTTGCTCTCTGAGAGAGCTCTCGATGTAACCTCGTTATAGCGGCACGTCCGCGTCGTGGCCTTTTTGTTCCGCAATCTTTTCTCGCTATATATTTAGCATCAACAGCCATTTTCCACAGATATTGAATATTATCTTCATATTAGGGAGATAAGACTCAGAATCAGAAGATCACACTTGAAACTAAATATTTGATAAAGATATACACAGATTTATTTGCTTTCTCTTATTCCTTGACGAAAATCTCTGATCTTATATTAATCAACACAAAGGTGTTTTACTTAAAACAGTCTCTAGAGACATTTATGAATTTTGTACTTTTCAGCATCACCTTGGTGAGAACTTTAAATCACGCATACACATTCAGATTTTTAAATATCTCGATTTTAGACATTTTACCACTAAAATTCACGCAAGGGCGATTCCCGTTAATAAAATTCTCTAACCGTGCACTTAGCCTAAAGGAGCAACTCCATGCGAATACACGCCAGATATGTGCAGCATAATAGGATTTCGCTATCCGCAACGATTGTGACTATCGGCTACACGCATATTCCGCAAATATTCGGACGCCTCTGCATTTTCGATGCACTTCGATAAGGTGTACCGGGCGGAAGTCCGATTCGCAGCGCAACGCACGTATTTGGTCTCGGACCATCTAATACTCTTTATACAATATTCATTTTTCTATTTCCTAAAGGCTATTCGACTATCCGAGACGATACTAAAAGTTACCCTCCCCGATGCTAATTCCAAAAATCGAGAATCCACAAGCGGCAAATCGTTCGCTTTCTTTTAATAATCGTGTATTTTTTGCTAATACTAAAAAAAGTCGTAGTGCAGAGATTTTTATTCGGAGATATTATAAAAGCTGCTTTACGCAATTGGAAAATTTTCCAAGTACAGATATTATCGTTAAACATTTATCTATAACGACACGTGTCACGCTTTGATACAATCTCACCACTTACATTTACAGAGAAAACGATATTATGTCATTTTTAAATGTATACAGAATATGGTTGCGTTAGATAAAAGTTTATGGTTTGATTAATTTTTAGAAATATATATATAAATCGTTTTCGAATTGATACATGCGTATTGATTCATCGCAGTTATATTGGATTATCTTTGAATTACTACATTTTTTATTCCGTTGATTATTCACACGCTGGTAAATTACATAAAATATTGCGTGTAAAATTAAAATCTCTGGGTAATAATAGTGGACATATGTACGCTAACGCACGCGGTGTTTTTAAAAAATTGCCATTATACGAAATCATATCTCGTGACTTGAACGCGTATATGGCGCAATTCAAACGCATTAGAGCATATTTGACCAAATCGTGATTGGAGCGTGAATGGAATATGATCATCCGTCATAACGTGAATTGAGTGTGCGTTTATTGCATAGGAACATATACTGATCTGCGCAAAGCTGTACATGTAGGTATATATCTGCACCGAACGCTCTCTATTAGATATAAATAACAATATAATTTATACAGAAGTCATATTTTATTAATCTATCAATATCCAATTTCCAAACTAATCCACGAAAAACATTTGCAAACAATTTTTTAATCGTTTAAATATTTATCAGTATTAATATAAACTATTTTTAAAAATCAGCATAGAAATACGATAAACAAAAATAATATATTACTTTAAAAAATATTTCTTAAGTTCTTTATATATATTCTTTCTCTTATAACATAAAATAAAATTTTAGTATATCCTGTTTTACATTTGTATTCTAGTTTGTGATTATAACATATTTATTGTAAAGAATTTTTTCTGAATTTATACATCAAACAGTATTTTTTTAAGATTTAAACTTTGTATTTCTAAAACTATCGATAGATTATTCTCGATGATATTACAAAGGTGATGCGTAATAGATGTAAAGAGAAAAAGAGCATCACGTAATGCCTTTGTCTTTCCTTATCACATATTGCAAAACGACGTCGCGTCGCCTGCGTTTGACCGTTTCTTTTTAATTCACGAGCGTGTAACAATTTTTTTCTTCTACCTTCTCGCCTGCGGGCGGAGACGACGACCACTCCGGGGACTCCGAGCTTTGAGCGAGCTCGGGTTGCCGTTTGCGGCTTTCCGCTTTCTCACGAGCCGCGAGGTGTGGCTATGCGATGCGTGGCGTGCGCGCCGCTCATTTGCGTCCATCCAACTTGGAGCCGTTAGCCGCGCTCTGCCTCTTTGCGTTTTTACATCTTGCTTATGCCTGTGTATTAATTATCTTCCAGCCTCGGAAGAGAGAGGTGGTTTTTTTATACGGTTTATCGGCGACATCGAACCAGTTGAGCCAAATGGGATTAAATAATGCTCCCTCTAATTAGCTTCGTGGATTGGATACGAAGAAAACTCGATGGACTAGATTAAAAGATATGTCTTTTTTTAGACGCGTATATATATGTATAATGCAATAGTTGACAGAAATATATCCCGTTTGAGAATTTTTTCTTTGAATTAATTTCGAGCAATTATCGTATTCAGATCGAAAATTGTATTTCTCCTCTAAAGAATGCAATATCGTGTTTTGTATATTATAATTCTTATTATTTTTATCCCAAAACTCCAAACCTGTTATTAGCTGCTAGAAAATAATTTAGAAAAGTTGATTTTTATATCGATCTTCTTTGTACAAATTTTTATAGAAATTTCATGCTGAGATGTATCGAAGGGTACAAAATATTATTTAGTATATATAAAGAATAGAAAAGATATTTTTTTAGAAATATTTGTTTTGGTATTTCTTTCAATATAATATAAAAATAATCACTATTTATAATTTGAAAACAATGTGTATTTCCAGCATATTAAACAACATCCGGAAGCAACCCTTTGTAATAATTGTGCGTTTGTATATCTAACATTGCCCCAAGCAGATAATCAAAATCAAACCAAAAGTGTAGGCGATTACATCAAGCAGGATGCCTGATAACTTCGAATAGTAGGTACTGTTATTTATTATTTCACGCGGCCAAATGCAAATAATCGAGGATGTGTCTTTGAATCGATAAACGTGACACATAAGCCGGTAGGAAAAGAAGCGAGGAGAGGATACTCGCGTCCCATGGCTCGATCGCTCGATCGCGTCCACTCTTGATTCGCATCACCCTGGCGGCGTATCTGGTGCCGCCACAGAAGCACTTCTCCATCCATTGGGCGACGAGCATCCAATACTACCGCACATCTTCCGGCGCGTACGTGTTTAACGTACTTGCACGTACGAATGCACCATGCTTAATACACCAACGCGCATAATGCGCGTAGGTACATAACGAAAAGGCGCAAAGACGGAGAGAGAGAGTGAGAAAAGTCGAGTGAAGGATAACGCTGAGGGAGAGAGAGAGAGAGAGAGAGAGAGAGAGAGAGAGAGAGAGAGAGAGAGAGAAGGAGAGAAGAGAAGGGGGATGAAGAGAGCCGGTAAATTAGGTGGGTATATCGTGCGGTTGTGAACGAGCTGACGCTGGTATAGGATATGTAGGTACACCAACGTGGCGGCTACTATCGCGCGCCACGGTAGGAAGAGACTCGACGAGGCGAGTTAGAAGGGCGGCGAAGAGAGGGATCGGGAAACGGCGGGAAGCGGGAGGGCAGAGGGAGTAGGCTATAAAGGCTAATTGGTTAAAAGCTCACCACTGGCTGCAGGCTTAAATCAAGATCTTGGAGTGTTATAATGGATAAGTAACACGGCGTGGCGCGGCCACCGCCACCGGGTTGTGTGTTACCCCCACACACCCCGTCGCGCGTCTCCCGCTTCCCCCGTTTCGAGCGTTCACCACCCTTCTTTCCCTCCTATCCCTCTCGCTCGCAGACCTCGACGTTCACGTCGCCTCGCGTATAACCACCCCGTTCACCCGCCGTGCCGCCGTGGCGCGGAACGTCGAGGGCGAGTATCTTTCGAGTTAAGGACGGCGCGACCGACGCGATTGGTCCGCGGCGAGTGTTACCCCGGCGGGTAGTCGTGTGCGGCGCGAGTCATCGATCGCGCCTCCGTCCTATGAGGAATCCGGAAAGCCAACCCTGGCAAGCCGTAGGCCCCGCCCCGCCACCTACCCCGACCGCACCGACACCCCTTCCGACAACTTGCAGCTTAGCCGTCCTCGCTCTCGCTTGCCACCCTCCGCTAAACTCTCCCTTCCCCTCGACCACCTTCCTCTCCCTGCTCCGCGCGCGCGTCAGCGTGCTCCCTTCTGCCATCTTCCTCTGACACCCTCTAATTCATCCGCTCGCCCCGTTCTAGCGAGCGCGGCGGCCTTCCCCTCTCCCTCGCTCGCACCCCTCAGTCTAGGTATCGCACGGCGCGCAATAACTACCCCCGTGACTCTCGAAGCGTGACTCCGAAGCGTTCTTTCTCTTTATCTTACTCCCCGCCGCCGTTCTCCCTCTTTCTCGCCGTCGCGCCCCTCGCGTCGCGCTTCTACCCTCTCGCGCTCCTACTCTCTCGCCTTCGCCTACTCGTACGAGCGAGCGAACGCGCGATCGGACATACGTGAGCGCGAACGCGTAGAAGGTGTGCGCGCGTGTGTTTACGCGTGTGCGAACGAGTCTCTCCTCGTTCGTGTGACCTGCGGTTTCTCCGGCGTTTTCCTACCCTTAGTAGCGCGAGCACAGTGCATCTATCCGCCGCGGCCCGTCACTCGCCGCGAAGCGTATCGCAGGACACGAGGGTGCCTTGCGCGCCGCTCTCTTTCTAACGCGGGCGCGCGACCAAACGCGGTGTCAGCGTGCGCCGACGCTCTAACGACACGCGCGCGAGTCGAAATTCCGACGCGACGCGACGCGACGCGAGGCGACGCGAGGTGCCGCGAGCACATCGTCGGGCCGACGCGACTCTTTCTTACGAACTGCAAATTCTCCGTTCGAACAGCCGGACATCTATCTGAGCTCTTTCCGATTTTTTTCGTTTCCTCGACGTCGCGCGAAAGTCGCGGTTTCGGTTTTCGACCCAAACAGGGAGAGGAACCGTGTGTCGCGATTACGACTCACCCACGGTGACAGGCCGATACGGCGACGAATCGGTAGTCAGTTTGTGACGAGTGATTGGCGATCAGTGGAAGTGACTCGAGAAAAGTGACGACACGATAGGGCACCTCACCTCGGTGTTACTCACGCGGGAACGCTTTACGCTTACGCTGCGCCGGTGGACGGTTTTAGAGCGGAAAGCGAAAAGGAGGGAAGTTACGTGTCTGCAGACCGGAGCAGACATGTAGTGGTGAAAAAGGAGAGAGGAAGAGAGAAAGAGGGAGAGAGGTGAAGACAGAAAGAGGGGGTGTGGTAGGTGGCGGAAGGACGATAGGGGGAGAGGGCGACTCCGCGAAGGGTGGGCCGTCCAAGTGTCTTGTCTCCTATCATCCTGTCGTCCAGGGTATCGCTTACGAATGTCGCGCGATCGAGCGATCCGTCTGCGATCCACGACGCCGACGAGGCGCGAGGATGTCCTGGCGACGGCCGCGCTTCGACTACTGACGAGCCGCGCGATCAGCCTTGTCTGAGTCAACGACAGCAACCGCGCTGCTGGGTACTACGTGCCTGTGTGTCGTCCTGATATGCGATTGTCCGAGGTGGATAGTCGCCGGGTCGCGTCGCGCGAAACGACGGCGGACACCACTTAACCGTCGGCCGGTCGACGCGACGTCGCGGGGTATTCTCGAATATAAACGAATATCCAAGCGTTGACACGTTACTTCCTCCATCGGGAACGAAAGCTCCCAGCCTCGTTCGAAGAGCCGTGTCGGGCTAGCTGGGCTAGCCGCGGAAGAAGTGCCGCAGCGAGAAATCTCCCCGGACGGGCCGGCTCGAAGGATGTCCGGCGAGACGGAAATAGAAGTGTCGGTTGTGTCGGAGGAAGATCTGGAGCTCGAGGGCTCCAGGAGCAGCTCCACCCCGGCGGAACTGCTGCTGCAGGAGAAGAATGGCAAGTCTGGCTGCGGCTTGAGCAATCACCACCACTCGTTCAGCTTCGACACGGTGAGCAAGCCGGCGCTCAGGCCTGCCTGCAATCCGCAGTACACGTCCTTCAGTATCTCCAGTATCCTCGGCAGACCGGAATCACCACCCGTCGATTCGACGACCTCCACGGGGTCCGGCGAGAGGCAGTCGTCGGACGTCGACAGGACGTCGCCGCTGCCGCCAGCGAACTCGCAGAACTCGCAGAGAATTCCGCCGTCGTGCGGCAGCCCCGTAAGGATGATCTCGTCCTCGCCCACGTCTCTGAGACTGTCCGGCGGTCAACGCAGTGGACTGTCCGCAACCGGTCACCCTGGACTGGAGTCCAGGGCGAATTCAACGGGTATCGGTATTGGATGTGCTACCAGTGCTACCAGTCCGGCAGCGACCTTTTCGCCGCCTAGCGATGCTTCTACCAATCCACTACTAGGACACCAGGCGTCAGCGGATCTCGCAATGCTATCAAGGTACGTAGCCTTGGACTCGATTCTCTGTTTTCGTGAATTTTCTTGGAGATGACAGACGAAATTTTAGTTGGCACGGATTAATCTCATCGCATTTCTAATTTTGACAAATTTTATGAGAAGAACAAAGCTTTAGATATAAACAAAACACTTGGACGATAAAGTATCCAAGCAGCTTTTATAAAACAATCGCTCTTAAATACACCAAGGCTTCATCACTCAATCTATGTATATGACTACGTTTACACGGCGGCTTGTAAGCCGAAGTTATAACTGCCGTATACTATCCGATCCAAAACTGTTCTTCTTTTTATCAATATGATCACTTAAATATGAGCCTCTTTCATACTCTAAACATTTGAATTAATCTCTTTTGATATATACATACTAGAAAGTGTAGTTTAAAATCAAAAGAAGCTCTTATTTAAATGATCATTATGATCAAAAGAAGAAACGTTTTGGATCGGATAGTATACGGCAGTTATAACTTCGGCTTATGCCCGTTTCTACCAACGTCTGTTAACTTTAACCTTAGGTTAACTCACTCTTCGTCTCTTTCGGACTGTCGCCCTTAGAAAGAGACGAAGAGCGAGTTAACCTAAGGTTGAAGTTAACCGACGTTGGTAGACACGGGCATTATAAGTTGCCGTGTAAACGTAGTCTATGTTTGGTTAAGCGTTTTTCGTAGTCGTGGTTTGTAAAAGACGTCTCGCAAACAATTTGTTATTATTTTAGGTACATTATGAGCAAACAAGATTATTCTCAAACATTATTATGATTATATTGTAGGTATATATCGAAAGAGATGTGAATCATTGACTTATGCAATTGTTATCGCTCGAAAACCTATGTATTCGTCATAGTACAGCTGTGTCTCACATGACGTAATGTCTATGAAAATATAAAGCACCGAATAACTGTTCTGTCAATTGAGTGACTTCTGCATTATTTACGTATAGCTGGGAAATATTTTTAAACTGAATACAAGATTTGGGTGACGTCAATGAATTTTACATGCGTCGTCTGGAAACTAAAACATAGACGAGATATACAATATATATATATATAGAATGTATCAGATGTCTCTCGCACTTTTATTCGTATGTAGTTTCTAACATGCCTGTTTTACATAACAAAAAATTGCATATTTCTAGCTGTTGCTTCAATTTTCAGCATTGCGCATATTTTAATATTTATATCTTTTCAAATCTTGCTGACGGAAAAAAGTAAAGTGCATTCAAGCTTAGATGAGGAGTATACTACTTTTTTTTTTTTTGCCTGTTTGCGCTTCTCGACTCTCTTCAATTCTCTTCAATTTTAATCGGCTATTGAAACCTCAAAAGCTGTTGACGCTTCAAGAACGGTCGAAGCAATCAGTCTTCTTTTAACTTTAGTCACTCTTCAACATCTCATTCTTTTAACTTCAGATGATCGCGATTTTTATGACAGCCTGTAAGTATAAAACGTAACGTACGCATAAAACGTAATATAATCGCGCGAAGCAGTTTCTCAGCAGGAAGCTCGTGAAAGTGAAGCCCATGTTTCTAAATTTATTCTTAAAAACGATTAACGACGGAAGCTTCGCGTTATTCCCGCGGACAATGTCTCATTCTCACGAACATTTTTTCTTACGCGCATCACGAAAAATGAAACGGCACAACAATATCGATTTTATAATATCTAATGCAATACATTATTTTTTGCATCGCGCGAATACTTTGCGTCACAAACACGTGTATAGCGCACGTCGTTTATTCGCGTACGCGATGCACACATATACCATTACGTTAAACTCACAATCAGTCAGATGTGGCAATGTGACCTTCGATTTTGTAGGTTGGTGCCGCCAAAATAACTGGCCGAAATTCGAACCTTTGTATTGATCGGCGATCGTCATTCATTTCACCGCATAGAACGGTACCGGGTATGTCATGTCAGTCACCCGAGTAAAACATATAGAACATGTTAATTTGTATTTAAATATAATTTAGTTTGTATTTATAATACGCAGTTAGCGAAATGCTCCTGGCAAGCATTTGTAAAAGAAAAAAGAAAAAAGAGGAAAAGAGCCCCTCTACATAATTCAACGATTTAAACGCCATCGTTTAACGGCTAATTCAATGCCGTCGCCATTTAATATTAATGCAAAAGTGTCGGTAAATGGAGTTGCTAATACTTGCTAATGATTAATTAATTCGTAACATCGTCGTTATTCATATTCGCCGCTCGCGTAATTGGCGGAATTGTTGAATAAATTAAGACCGCACCCGGCCTCTCTCAGGCAATTAGAAACTCCGCCGCGTTAGCGTTTCCACGATAAAAACACGCATTTGCAAAGCTTTGACCCGAGAGATTCGACAACACCATTGCGATGGATTAATATATCCGACTTTTCGCCGCCATTATTCGCATAATTTTATACGAACGCGTGCACGAGTGCACGAGGGAACGCGTTTCACATTAGCGATGTATAAATTGCACTAACTGAATCACGTGCGTTAATATTCGTTAAGAGCATCCATTTAATAAAAATCGAGGGAACTTTAATTTTCACGACATGCAGTGATATAGTTATCATTAAAACAGAACTTATATATATATATATATATATGAAATTGATAAAAGAAAATTTTATTTCTATATATGGTAATTTGAAAATTATCGCTCTCTCAATTTCGATTAATTCGAGAAACCGCGACTCTTCCTTAATTGTACAAAGATATTTAAACAATTATTTTTATTTCTAGTATATAGAAGGTCAATATCTTGGAAGTATCTCAGTAACAAAACTTTGTTTTCAGTTAATTTCTCGTCGACTTTGTTTTAACTAAAAGTTTATTAAGGCTTGCTCCTGTCAAGGAGCTTAAAATTGAGAATTATTAAGTCGCAACGACGATGAGTTTCCTCAACATCTTCGACCAAAAGAAAAATTGACTCCAAATTGTTCAAAGAAGCCAGGAGATATTTTTCGGTTGAGATGCGGGACACCGTGTTCCACAACCCAATGTCCGCGCCCGTCCGGCCCGTCAACTTAGATTACCGGACGGAAAGGGATATTTCCAGGGTCTACGCGGCCGTCGTGGACCGAAGATTTCCGTAGGCGTGAGCTCGTCCGGATCAAGATACACGACATATTGGGGGTGGCGAAACGGTAAGGGGTAGCGACAACGAGCGAGCGCGTGCGGTGAGGATTATATTATGTGGGAATGGACCGACGAGGGGACCGTAATGGGCCTATTAGGCTGTCTCATTTAATAACAACCGTAGCAACAACACCACCCTCTTACATTACTTACGTTATTTAGGAGGACCCCCGCGCGCGTTATCGGATATATCTACGAGGAATACGAGCACGGCACTGCGCGCCGCAAAGGGGCAGGAGAAAGATTCGAGGGTTCGAGATGATTTTATCAGATTTACACCCCCTCCTCGATTGACGACCTACCTCCCTCCCCCGCTCTCGTCTTCGTCCCTGTCCCCGTCTGCGCCCTCGACATGCTTGGCTGCCGGCGCGACGGCTACGATTGCTTGTTTTCCACTCGTTTACCATTTGATTAAGTTCCACTAGTATGCACCGTTGGGGCACACTCCACTAAAGCCTCGTCGAATGGAGCCCGTCACGCAAACAAACTTATCACGGCGGATAAATGGTAAACTTTAATAATCAGATTTTCTTTTCGCCAAAAGCACCTAGTTAATTTCATTTTCACCGTGAAATGGGAATTTTGGCACTCCAAAGTTATAAACATCACCCATATGGCCAGCAAAATCCCCCAAAGTGTGTTGCGAGTTATTTCTGAATTTGTAAACATCTTTGTCTTTGTTAAATCTATCGAAAATTTATTGATTAATGCACAATTGAGCATTAATTCATTAAAACTATGCACTATGCAAACTAGACTCAAGAAGGTTTATTGTTATCCGTGATATACGATGATAACATATAAAATAACCAATTCGTTTTCTCTTAACAGCGCTGAAGAAAACACATGACACATAAATGCAACTTAATGCAAAATGGATATAATGACGCAACAGATTTTTAGATAATGCACGACACATAATTCGCGCATCACAAAGGGCCACGGAAGAGGTGCGTCTCGCTTGTAATAACCGCTCCGCGGCGATACGTGAAATTACAAATCGCATATATTCCGTTCGGATCCATTTACGCGTTTAAATGCAATTCAACAAAAATTTGTGCGGCGGTATAGAATTACACGATGATCGCGCGCTCGCGCCATTTTCGCACGTATGTACACACATATACACACACACGCATACGCAAAACGCGCATATCCCGGGCATAATTTCGCAAGCACGCTAATTAACGTCACGAACAACTAGCAACCGAAATTTGCTGCCGAAACGGGTGCGTTGGAGAAAGGGGGGATGGCAAAAAATCAATTAGATGTAGAGTGCTTAATGGATGCGGATGAAACGCCGTGCGCGCGGTATAGTCCAAGGTTAAGGAGCCTAAGATTCCCTCGAGAAACGGGCTACCTATCCCGCGGCCCATTTGCTGCCGAACGAGCAGCCCTTACGTCTCTTCCGGGAGGAAGTGCGCAAGTTCTAGGCTCGATTTATTATTAAATTGCCGCTCTACGCCAGCCTGAGATTCTCGCTCGCCAAGGTCGTGGAGAGAGAAGTTGGCGTCATGCGATCTCAGCAGAGCACTATCCATCCTCTCTATATACATATATATGTATATATAATATATAACTTAACTGATCAAATAATAATATTTCTCCGCAAGGGAGTAAGTATGCGCGCAGGGATTTACGCGCTGGATACGCCCGGTATACATGCGGCTCTTTATGAAATCGTAACAATCACCTCCGACTCCTCTTTAAGGTGTTCCTCTCTTGAGCCGAAGAAATGGGTACCTCAGAGTTGACGTGATATCCATGGTATTCTGTAAGTCACACATCTTACTAAAGACGCTATCGACTCCAAGTTAATTAAAATTGTTATGCACATAATGCGCATCAAGTTTCTAAAAAAATGGCCCGTATATTTATCTTGGAAAATTACGTAAGGCATACAGAAAATTGGTGGGACAGAGTAATTGAATTTTATCGCGGACCTTATATTCAGAAAAATTAATTATCGCTTTATCTTGTTCGTTCTCAATAATACATTTCGGATTCATTCGCGCGGTTCGTTGATCCCGGCGCGGAGTATCGCAAAAATATTTTTTGCTCGATTTGTGCTGGGCGATATCGCGAGGGCTTACATTCAAAAACGTTACCGCGGGCGCGGTAGGATCGCGAACGGAAAGATCCGTCTGATATAATCCGCGACAGAGACTGCCTCGTTAATTACAGTGCTGATGAATGATTCGTTAATTAGGGTGGGATCGCGCTACAAGTTTCAAAGGAAGATACGATAAAGCCTATTGTGTATGATCGCCTATTCGCGAGCGATATGGATGTTTCGACGTTGGGAACAAATGCTCGGAATGAACGATGGCGGCGGCCGTAGGATCACGGATTGTAATTGCGCCGGAATACAATTCCTCCGATTTCATTCGACACCGCTTCGTCTACGAAGTAGTGAATCCTTGATTAAAAACGAGAAGACTCATAGGAGAAGACATTAGTAATTATAATGTAAATATATAATTGCGTATTGTGCAGCGATGCGTCGCGCTTCCAATACAAAATTAATTTCAAGAAATTTGCTCTATATCATTTCTTCGTAAAAGAATTCTTTGGAGTTGTGTATCAAAGGACATATTTATAGTAATAATTTTCTTTTAGAATACACATAGAGACCAAGTGTTATTGCTGTAAACATGAAAATAAATTCGTCATTCCGTCTATCGCAAGCCAATAATGTAATGAAGCCAACTAGCGGATTTAGTCGAACGCTTTGAAAGCCAATAAATCGTTGTTGGGTCATCCCAATGACGCTTTATAAGACGATATTATAGTGTACAATAGATTTCATCGTGTTGCAATTATACACATATATGAGAAAAAAAGAGATAAAGAAATTGGATTAAAATAAACAATATATATAAAAAGAATATATATAGAGGAATGCTTCTTAACATTCTCTATGAGTCGGTGTAACAAACAAAGCTTGAAAATTCATCAAATCCGTCTACTTCTTTTCTCTTTAATTCTCCTCGTTAATATCCGATAATCTATTTTTTGCTGTTTCCTTTGTCCCCTTGTTGTTATTTTTATCTGTAAAGCACAGCGTGATGATCGCATATTGAGCATACGGATTGCAAACCGCTTTGGGCGCACTTTCGCTAGCGAACGCGATCGACTTCTCTTTCTTCGCTGCGCTCCTAACTACCCTCGGTGTAACGATACACGACGAAACGTATCGTGTTACGAGCGATCGTTAACGGCATAAAGAGTTTATATTTGAGAATGGCACTTACTAAGCGCACAAGCAGAGGTAGAATAATAATCAATACAAGCAAGCGGTAAAATACGTCATTGAAGACACGGAGGGAAAATTTTAACGGAAATGCCCAATAAAGCCAAACTCGGACGCCTCGTATTAAAAATGTGTACGGGCTTAATGAAATAAAAGTAAACAAAATCTCTAAAAAAATTTCTATATCATCGCGGCAAGTTGCAAATAAATTAATATTCTACGTGGTAAATTATGGTACCAAATTCTTGCATAAATTTAAATCGGCTTTTTTTCAGTAAGAGATTCATGAAAAGGAATTTTAATTACTGTGATATATTGAATTTTAGAAGATATAAATCTGGTTCAAAAACTTACAGAGTAAACAAATAAGAAAGTTTATTTTCCAATTAGTTTCAAGTTTCCCTTGCTAGAAATTTATTTCATGACTTTATTACGAAGATACGTATAACTTTTAATCTCTTAATTTTATGGTCTTTTAAATATTACAAATAATATAGTATTATAAATATTATATATATATAATATTTAAGAGAGATAAAAAAATTATGACATAAATAAAAGTTATCAGTCATTTTCTTTAAAAATATTTTTCCGACCTATACATGATAAACTCGTTGTCACCAAAATTAAATTAAATTAAATATGAAAATATTATTATATACAGAATCAAAAGACTGTACAAAACAGAAAACTGAGATCAAATATGAACACTTGAATACAGTCGCTACATCCGACAGTTCATCGATGGTAGAAGAAGAACAGAGATGAAAGGCGAATTACGTGAGTCAAGTGTATGCTCGATGACCTCGAGATTCGAGAGAGCGCGTTAAGG
Source organism: Harpagoxenus sublaevis (assembly GCA_030770355.1). Lineage (NCBI taxonomy): Eukaryota > Metazoa > Arthropoda > Insecta > Hymenoptera > Formicidae > Harpagoxenus > Harpagoxenus sublaevis. The sequence goes on from JASTWR010002072.1 coordinate 19,733, forward strand.
CAAGCATCGTTGAGAAGAGGTCCTTGAGTGCTTACGTAGAGAGAACTCGTAAACTCAGCGAGCCACGTTCGAGTGTTCGCGGCCGCCTAAGACGTAAGACCCGCAGAATTAGGCAGTAAAAGGTGGTGGATCTCTCCACCGAGAGAGATCCGAGTGTTTGGTGTTTATACCTGCTTCTTCAGAGAAGGGTCCCTGAATGCTTACAAAACAGGCGGTTGTCAGATTTCCTTTATCTTTTCCGGGATATTTGTGTGTGCCCCGGGCCGTCGTCTCTCCTCTCCCGTTAGCCGCGCGAAGCCTTCTGCAGAGAATACCTCGATATCTCGTCTTGATGCCGGGAAAATCGTGGGGAATTGAAGAAGAGGCGCGCCGAAGATTGCATGTCGCTGAGAAATTCTCTTAGGAGGGGTCTCTCTTAATTCCTCCATTACTTCGGTCCCGCGGACAGTCTCGTCGTCGTCATCGTTGTCGTTATATTGCTGTTGTCATATCTATCGCCCAGCGTGACTTCCTCCTAGTGATAAACGGTTGACACGTATGGAGTCTCGTCAATGAGGCATTAACTCACATAAGCGTGAGCATCGCTAATTCGTTGATATAAGAAGATAGGGCCATCAAAAAGGGAGATCGATATCTGATCGATTTACTGAATATGAGGAAGAGTAGATTCCGTTGAACCATTTCTTGCTTGAGAGAAGAAAAGTGTTATTTTGCTGTGGATTTAACTGGACTCGAGCGTCTCAAGATATCATCAAGTTGCAAAATTCTTTTAAGTAAACGCGTATAACATCGGCTGATATTATTACAAAATTTCTTTAAAAAGTGTATTACAATTATCTCAGAATGAAGAGTAAAGAATATCTTCGGATATTTCGGAATAAATTTGCGAAGTAAATGTAACTCATCGGCCATTAGATCGGTATTGCGGAACACATTAAAGCAAACGAATTATTTACCATATCTGTTGCCTGAACGAGCCCAAAGTGATAATAGGCGCAAAGCGATACGCTGGGCGGACAAAGTCAAATATGCTTTCGCATAGCGAGCGTGTGTCGAAACGAGATCGCTCGTCGCAGACGGACTGCGAGCGACGGGGAAGCAAGGAGGGAACACGGAAAAGTAGGGCTTCCGAAGCCTCCTCGGCCCACATGCCTGACCAACCGGCCCTGCCAATATCGGCCAGTCGACCGGCAGATCCTGCTTGCCTATATTTCTGTTCACCACAAATCGGTTACTCTCGCATTAAGTTTCCACGGCGCGTGCAACTGTAACAATGGCGCTTAAGCTGCGATCGGAAGTAAGAGAAAGAGAAATACCAAAAAAGAATGAAAAAGAGAAAGAGAACCCTCGTTAAGCGGCCAAATAAGAATCGGAGGATAAACAGCCGTGAAGACAGATTTACTGATAAATGATCTATAGACACTGACAGCGAGACAAAGCTACTGAATTCGCAAAATTTCAAAAAAGTTTTATTGCATCATCGTATTTTGTTATCATCGTTATTGATGTAGTAGTATGTACATTTGAAGAAGTATGTGAAACCGCGTTATCAAGAGTCATTTTAACACGTTGAATATTGGACCTGTTTCGCTTATCTTTCCGGCAACGTAACCGCGCCGGAATGAAAAATTTTCCCTATTAGATTCACATCTTGCTAAAATATTATAGATACAATATAATTAAATTTTGCAAAATTACCATGCATATGTTTATTAATTTAGATTTTAGACTGTTACTTTAATTATATTTATAGAATTACAAATTTTGTACGCAAGTTTAATACATTTTTTTATTTTGGTAGCGCCGGCCAGCGCCGGTCACCGGTGAATCGGCACTTGAACTTTGAGTGGCGCCGCACCGATCACCGATGACCGACATGGCATTCAACGTGTTAATCAAGGTTTCCGCACGTCATTGTATGCATAAAGCTGTTACTAAATTCGCTACCGGAAGGGTCCGTGACGCAGGTATGCCTTCCTCCTGATCAGCGCGATTTTCTCGAGAGCTTCTTGCTCTAAGCGGATTTTTGCTCTTAATAACCAGTCGAGCGTTTATCCGTAGCACGTCCAGCTATTGTTGCGGCGCAAACACCGTTTTCAAATATATTCCATTCAGTAGAGAGCTTTGCTTTCTCCCGAGTGGTTGAGTAAATCCGAATGGCAATGGCCGTCGGCTACGAGCGACGGCACTTATCCCGAACGTAACGATCTCGCATGCTCGAACTACTACCGCGCGACGTCACGGACAGGCTCTGCTCGTATTTACGATGGTGGCGGTTCGTAAATTCTTTTGTAACCAAAACTGAAGATTGTACTCGACTTGTTCGCGGCGTTCGATTATTCCTTTTTTTCTCGGTCACGTGTTAGATGAAGCTCACAGACTTCATGGATTTCGCGATCTGCCTACCAATCGATTCCTGACATTTCATTACTTGGCGTTATTCTTCATATTCTTGGCACATTTCACACATCATAATATAATAATCTAATACAATAACGCGAATATTACTGTGTTTTTAACACGACACGCGATTTAAGTCTTTTGCAATCGTTGATCATAATTATATTTAACTATTTAGAAAAAGTATCAATAAGATTGTATTAATAATTTTTTCATGTATAATTAAAAAATATTATAATATTCAACGTTAATCATCGTGATAAGAAAATATCTATCTAAATTAAAATTGTGTGAAGAGTAACGTTCTCTTACACACACATTTAAACGCGTGAATAAAACTTTTAAAAATTTCTCATAAGCTCAGTTGTAAAATTGGATGTTCTCTGTTTCAATCATTTCTGATTCTAAAGCTACTTTCATATTTAGTAGGTATTTTATTTTAGCTAAGAGAAAAGTCAAATTAAATACAAAACAGAGTGCTTTTGGGTCATTTGGAGTTTATATATGTGAGATTATTAAACTGAATAAATTGAAATTACGTCTTACATTGCAAAGGACCTCGCTCCTTTTACTGATTTTAATTATTAATGAATCCCTTGAATCCACACATATTATATCGTAAAAATTATAAAAACCACAACCCTATCTGGTTTCAGATTGATAGCGAGTCGATACCCGGTCGGCATCGGCGGCCTGTTCTACACGTCGGACGTTGCAGGCATCTCCATCAGCAGACAACAGCCCAGCAGCATCAGCATCATTCGCGGCTGGCCCGCCGCGGCCAAGCCTCGTCCGCCCCTCAAGCAACGCCGTTGCCAGGTCGCCGGCCAATCGCCGGACATCGTCGATGCTCGACGGCATCCGCTGGCGTTTTACTCGGCGGTGCCGGCTGGCCGTTTCCATGGAGGCCGACGCACAGCCTGCAGACGCTCGAGCATCCTTCGCCAAGTGACGTGGTCGGCACCCCTCAGCCGCGTCAGTCCCGCATCCGCATCTTTCCCGCAGCGAGGGTGAGTTCAATTCCCTCCCTTTTCCATCTCCCCCGCGTGCCCAGGCAGAATCGAGACGGCTTATTAAGGATAATCCGAGGGAAAACGCGCGCTACGCTCAGAAGAAGATGTTACACATTGTTTCGCAACTGCGCCTGCGGTCTGGAACATCGGCTTTCGTCGAGTCAGACGGAAGTACGGTAATACGAAGAATTCCTTTTTTTCCAGATTTTTTATTAAGTGGAAAACCGGAACATAAAGAAACGGCATTTTATATTTGATGTGTTCTATATGCGATAGAATTTTTTTAATTGTTGAATATAATAATAATTAAATTATTTTTATCAAAAAGATTAAAATATTATCTATAACCTAAGAACATGCTCTGAGAAAAAAAAAAGTTCATTTATATAAAAATTTTATTACTTCTCTTTGCTTGATATAATAATAAGCCTCTGTTTGTTTTAGTTGAACTTCTTGCACGGTTCATATTTCCTCTTTTTCTTTTCACGTTGAAGAGAGAAAAAAACGATAAAAAAGATGAACTGTGCAAGAAGTTCAGCTAAAACAAACAGGCCTAATGTAAAACTGTCTCAGTTTGATTAACACCAAAATTTTTTTGCGGTTTCGACCGAAGAAGCTCCAAAAATATGTCAGACATATAGACCAAGATGCATAGACCAATATCTCGAGACGATTGAAACGCGGCACCGCTAACTCGTATAGATCGCGAAAGAAAAGGTGAAGGAAAATGAGGGTTAACGCGGGGGGACCTCTGTAGATATACAGATATATTGTCTGCGTGCGCGTTATAGACGCGCTCGTGTATCTATGTGTATATCCTCGCGTATACAACTACGCGTAAGGCTTCCACGGCTTCCATCACGACAAACCAACGTCGATCGCCTTACCCGACGATCGTTTTGCTTCTGCCACCTTGTCTAAGCACTTAGGCAGTTACCATTCCCACCTTTGGACACACCTGCGATCGCTCGTCAGTCTCGATCTTTCAATGCTAAATTCTTTAACAATACAATAATAATAATAATAATAATAATAACGATCACTTGGTTGCTATCGTACATTAGTTTTGTTTTACAATAAATCCTAGGCTAAAATCAAATTTTCTTCAAAATCAGCAATTTCATTAAAAATAAGCAAATATAATTAAAATAATCATACAGAAAAAAAATGAGAGAAAAAAGAAGAAATATCTAAAGCTATATAATAAGAGTTCAACAGATTTTTGGATAAATCTGATTTTAATGGTAATAATAATGATTCTCACTTTACGAACAAAAAAAGTTGAAAAGCATATATTTTTAAAAATATGTTCTCAATTGTATTCCCGGTATAACAATATCAAATTATTGATTATAAAATGTATCGTATCTAGTTTCGTTTCGGCCGACTTTTTGTCTGTGCCATAACGATCATTTGTAGAGAGAAAGAATTAAACATCCTACACATATTAATGACATTTTGTCACTAAAAATAAAACAATTATATTTATCCTCGATGGATTTGCGTACGTGGAATATTGCATGCTAATTAAAAGGCAACAGTGATAAAGAAAATATTTGTAGGAAATGAATAAATCGTTGCATGTTTCATTGTTTTCCTTCATGTTCTCATACATGGCAAAAGAGACACGGCGCGGCGGTATATAACGGTATTTTATGCAAATATACATGCATCGCAAATAATGTCATTGGATGATGCATCTGCATCGATAGCGGCGTAGGGAATTCAATACGCAGCAATTATGTCAAAATGGATTAATAGAATATTAATTAGCATTCTATTAATTGATTAAATATTCAATACGGATAGAGAAATGTATAATGGCGATTTACCGAAGCGCGCGTGAGAGAATTTGTAAATCCAAAGCGCTCTCGCCAGGCTGATTGACGTATACGGATCACGTTTAAAAAGAAGAGCGATTAACGCGTTTACCTTTCTCTCGTTAACGGTTTGATTATATCGATAAATATACACACACGATGTGTCTTTTATACTTCATACACATTACAAATATCATTATTCGTTATATGATATCGCAAGTCTGATCTCCACGAGTTTTGCCGCCATTAATCAGACTTATCCCGCGTTACTTGTTAAGAACAATTGAAGGATAACGATCCTCGTAAATAATAAGATATCTTTGTTTCAGTAACCACACAGAAACAAAAAGATAATTAACAGAAAAATATAACTCTATGAGCAACTATCAATTCCGGGTAAAAAGTGCCTGATATATAGCTTTTGATTGTGAGTAAAAATTAAATGTATTGGAAAAGAAAAGTAATCATAATTTCTTTATAAATTTTCACATGTATATGTATAACAGTTTTGAGAAAAAATTCGTATTTATTGATACAACGATATAATAATATTATAATAATAATCAAGGCAAAAAAGTTTCGAAAGATTCCAGAAGAGCAGTCACACTGAAAAATATTCAGAAATATATCAGGTACATAAGTCTTGAAAAGCATATTATGAATAAAAACTATACGATAATTGACATCAATACACATCTATCATATCTTCCTCTAGACGAGCTCGATGACGACAACGCCGATGACCGTCTGCATCGCGCGAGGAGTCCGTCAAGCGGCGACGAGGGGCACGACGACCTCGGCGAGGGTGATGACTGTGCGGATGCCGATGGCGAAGGCGAGTCCACGTCGACGAGTCTTCACGGTACTTCGGTGGGCGCGGCGGTGGTGGTGGTGGTGGTGGAGGTGGCAACGGGAACAGCAACGGCGGCCAGAACAACGTGCAGGTCGGCGTAGACGGTCGCGAGTCGAACAGCATAAAGCGCAAGAAGAAGACCAGGACGGTGTTCTCGAGGTCACAGGTGTGTCCAGTTGGAGAGCACGTTCGACATGAAGCGCTACCTCTCATCGTCGGAGCGCGCCGGCCTCGCCGCCTCGCTCAGGCTCACGGAGACCCAGGTGAAGATCTGGTTCCAGAACCGGCGAAACAAGTGGAAGCGGCAGCTGGCCGCCGAGCTGGAGGCGGCAAACATGGCGCACGCTACCCAGAGGCTAGTCAGGGTACCGATCTTGTATCACGAGGCGTCGGCCGGCACCGGCACTTCCGCCGGCGTGTCCGTATCGGTGTCGGCACCGGGACCGCCGGGACCCCCGGTGCCGTCTTCGGTAGGCGCGACTTCCGCCCTGTCGCACTCGGTCGGCGTCGGCGTGGGCGTCGGCGTCGGCGTCGGTGTCGTGTCGGCGTCGGCACCTCGTGCGCGCCTACCACGGCGCAGCCCATCTTCTACTCCCATCACCATCAGCATCACCATCACCCCCAGCGGCGGCCCACGTGCAGGCGCACAGTCTTCTGTCCCACCAGGTGCACCCACAACCACCGCCTCCGCCGCCGCCGCCGCCCAATGGCCAACCACCGCGGACGTCCTCGCAATAACACCGTCCGACGACTTACGAGGGTAGCATGCGGCTGCTACGGGAGACGACGATCCTGAACAAGATGATCACCGTGAACGACCCGACAGCGGCGCCTTCTCGCCTGGACCGCGCCGCGGCCGTTTGGCTGATCGACGTTGACGAGTGAACGCACGCACGATAATCGCACGGGTCTCCGATCGTCCTGCGACATCCCCTGATCGATCCCGCGATACCATGGCACGGATACGGCATGGCTGTCCCCTCGGCGGTAATTCGAGAACATTGGAATTCGAAAATGGTTTTCTAAAATGCGGACTCACGACCGTGGGCGATGTGGATAATGTGAGTATGTGCGAGAAATGTAGAGTTTTGATTCGCTTCTATATCTCAATTAGTAAGAACGTAAGAAAGATTA
>JASTWR010002073.1:0-26935 GCA_030770355.1 Harpagoxenus sublaevis
TGTTGGGTCGGTAACGTCGTGGAGAACGGGCAAAGACCGTGTCGTGGAGAGAAAGAGAGAGCTGTCAGTTTGACAGCTGTGTGTCAGCGGAAGAGAGGTTAAGAACCGAGGGATCGTCTAAAAGTATAAGGAGAGTATAAGAAATACAAGGACATGTTAATTACTTGAATAGTATATAATTATTATACGACAAATTTATATTTATATATATATAATTTCAGATATCGTAGCTGAGGCATTAACAAATATTATTGGCCGTATCGAGCCTTCCAGAGAATCGGAGTCGAATACGATAATAGGAAAAGAAGAAGAAGAAGAAAACCAGCTAAGACAGAGAAATGAAGAAAACAACGATGACTGTGAGAAAGGTAGAGATGATGGTCAATAGAGGAGGAGATGCAGTAAGATGATTTAATTTATATTATATAAGAAATTATTACATTATTAGTAATTTCAAAATACGATTTGCAGAACACCAGTGGGAAATATCAACGTCATACGATCCGCGCTACGCTTGTCATGCGGCATACTCACCACGGACTCTGATCAGTCTGATCCATCGTCACCATGTGTCCTTGCGGTAATCTCCGTTGCTCTTTCGTCGATAATTCATCGTTCACCACCTACACGAGGAATTTGGGATACACCAAAGTCATGGGAGGCAAATAAATTGCAGAGAAATAGGTAGTGAAAATATGTTTCGTTTCCGCGATAAAATCTTACTCTCTAATGAATTAGCATGCATAAACGGAAGTAGTATTGTGTGTGTAGAACATAACTTAATCTTATTAACTTTTGTTTAGAAAATGTTTATAAGTTTTTTGATTGATTTGATATTATAATTGTTAAAAAAGTTTACAAACTAATAATCCTGAAATAGCAAAGTGATTATAATTGTTATCGTTCACGTTGGATAAATATGTGGGCTTTTAATAGAATTACAATTTCTTACAGAGCATCGTCGAGCAAATGGTTCATCACATCTTCGAGGAGAATCCTGAATGGACAGTTGCAAAGAGATCGGCATGGATGACAGTCTCTAGGTCTTCGGTTTCAGCAGGGTTATTCAAGTCTTTGACTTAAATCAATTTAAAAAGAGTTGCGCCAAGATATCGGAAGGTTTTAATTGCGTTCTCACGAATTATGTTTCCCCACACAGCACAGTTTTTAAATCCGAAATTGCTTTCTCTCTGTTTGCATCGTGCATCGCGCATCGTGTTTCGCGAGCAAATCTCTTCTTAAAATAATGTTAAATAAATTGTTAAAATATTGTAAAATACTACTGTTAAATAAATTATGACAAAAGAAAAAATCTTATAATGCGTGTTTATTTTCTTAGAAAACTTCCCATGTTACGTAAACTATTTAGTAAAAAAACAGTACAGACTAAAAAATTGTATGGCCGGTATTCATAGTCGGATCTTATATTTAAGATCATCTTAATTGACGTCCTAAGATGCTAATGATCCAATCACGGAGCCGTATCAGCATCTAAGACATTACTTAAGATGGTCTTAAATATAAGAACCGACTATGAATACCGACCTATGTATTATTGTTCTTATTTTTGTTTTTATGGTTGGTGAATAAACTTTGTGTTTTATAAAAATGGAGATTTTGTCCTACAATTGATAGAATAAATTACTGCCAAGAACGGATAACATATTTAATATCATTCTACAGTACAAATAATAAATTAACCAAACAGATTTCTTATAAATTAAATTAACATTTAAATAAGTATTCTAGGGTTTTGGGGGGAAAAAATATGTTTATACATACGGATATAATAATTAACTGCTAAGATCTAAGCTCGGACTGTAAGGGCTTATTTATTCGATATTAAATATGTTATCCGTTCTTGGCAGTAATTTATTCTATCAATTGTAGGACAAAATCTCCATTTTATAAAACACAAAGTTTATTTACCAACCATAAAAACAAAAATAAGAACAATAATACATAGGTCGGTATTCATAGTCGGTTCTTATATTTAAGACCATCTTAAGTAATGTCTTAGATGCTGATACGGCTCCGTGATTGGATCATTAGCATCTTAGGACGTCAATTAAGATGATCTTAAATATAAGATCCGACTATGAATACCGGCCATACAATTTTTTAGTCTGTACTGTTTTTTTACTAAATAGTTTACGTAACATGGGAAGTTTTCTAAGAAAATAAACACGCATTATAAGATTTTTTCTTTTGTCATAATTTATTTAACAGTAGTATTTTACAATATTTTAACAATTTATTTAACATTATTTTGAAGAAGAGATTTGCTCGCGAAACACGATGCGCGATGCACGATGCAAACAGAGAGAAAGCAATTTCGGATTTAAAAACTGTGCTGTGTGGGGAAACATAATTCGTGAGAACGCAATTAAAACCTTCCGATATCTTGGCGCAACTCTTTTTAAATTGATTTAAGTCGAAGACTTGAATAACCCTGCTGAAACCGAAGACCTAGAGACTGTCATCCATGCCGATCTCTTTGCAACTGTCCATTCAGGATTCTCCTCGAAGATCTGATGAACCATTTGCTCGACGATGCTCTGTAAGAAATTGTAATTCTATTAAAAGCCCACATATTTATCCAACGTGAACGATAACAATTATAATCACTTTGCTATTTCAGGATTATTAGTTTGTAAACTTTTTAACAATTATAATATCAAATCAATCAAAAAACTTATAAACATTTTCTAAACAAAAGTTAATAAGATTAAGTTATGTTCTACACACACAATACTACTTCCGTTTATGCATGCTAATTCATTAGAGAGTGAGATTTTATCGCGGAAACGAAACATATTTTCACTACCTATTTCTCTGCAATTTATTTGCCTCCCATGACTTTGGTGTATCCCAAATTCCTCGTGTAGGTGGTGAACGATGAATTATCGACGAAAGAGCAACGGAGATTACCGCGAGGACACATGGTGACGATGGATCAGACTGATCAGAGTCCGTGGTGAGTATGCCGCATGACAAGCGTAGCGCGGATCGTATGACGTTGATATTTCCCACTGGTGTTCTGCAATCGTATTTTGAAATTACTAATAATGTAATAATTTCTTATATAATATAAATTAAATCATCTTACTGCATCTCCTCCTCCATTGACCATCATCTCTACCTTTCTCACAGTCATCGTTGTTTTCTTCATTTCTCTGTCTTAGCTGGTTTTCTTCTTCTTCTTCTTTTCCTATTATCGTATTCGACTCCGATTCTCTGGAAGGCTCGATACGGCCAATAATATTTGTTAATACCTCAGCTACGATATCTGAAATTATATATATATAAATATATATTTGTCGTATAATAATTATATACTATTCAAGTAATTAACATGTCCTTGTATTTCTTATACTCTCCTTATACTTTTAGACGATCCCTCGGTTCTTAACCTCTCTTCCGCTGACACACAGCTGTCAAACTGACAGCTCTCTCTTTCTCCACGACACGGTCTTTGCCCGTTCTCCACAACGTTACCGACCCAACAGTACGGAAGCGCCTATACGCCATAACGTTGGCACCTCGTGTTATAGGAACATGCGCATTAGTTTTTGTCCTAAGGAACGGCACTGTGTATTCCAGGAGGAACGGAACCCTGGGTGCCGTTCCTTTTCGAGATTAAGGTAAATATTGTTAAATTACATTTTGAGTAGATCTTTATATTTTTGGATGGATAAATTTGTTAATTTAACGAAGATCTTGAAATATAAAAATTGTAGGGTAATTAATTGAATTAAATACAAAGTTTTTTAAAGTTAAGGTTAACTTTTTAGGTTAAAACGAAATTGTACACAATATATCCCAGGTAGAATAGAAAGTCATAAAATGTCAAAGTGACCTCAAATGATGTCCAAAGAATGATTAAATTATGATAAAAGGTGAATTTTGTAGTCATATTCTCATCATTTTGACATCACTTTGACATTATCATGACTTTCTGTTCTACTTAGGATAATCCTTTCTTTTTTGTATTCTAATGTATTAGAAATAGTTGTACATAAAATTATTCTGACTTATTGCTATTTTAAAATAATGAAATGTATACTGAAAATTACTGTAATTTAAATATCAACTTAATCATAACGTGCTTATTATTATTTCTATAGATGGATTCTGTACAATCAAGGAAAATTAAAATTAGATACGGCGAGAAATGTATGAATATATATGTGACAAATAATACTTTGAAGAAAAGTGTCTTAAAAGATTATTTTCCTGACGGTGGGACTTTGACATATCAAATTGATGGGGAGACATATCTATTAGACACGGATGCTCAATCCATCTACGTAAATGCAAATGTGGACATTTATGATTTCAACGTTCCAAAAGGTTTGTATAACATTATCTTACATCATATACTTTATACTATACTCATATAATTATTGTAAAGAAATGTTATTTTGAATAATATATAGCTATATAACTTGGCTACAGTTTTCAAAAAATAATCAACATTTTTCTAGATGTACCTGTTTCACAGCTCATTGGAAAAAAACGTAAACGTTTTCACGATATTCTTGAAACGTTATATTCAGAAAAAAAATCAGATTGTGTTAAAAAGAAGGTAAATTTTATGTGTTCTATTTTTTAATATTTACAAATAATAACAATAACAATAATGATAATAAATGTAATAATTTCAGTTATCTCAACAAAAGATAGAATACACATGATAAAATTTAAATACCTTCTCTTTATCACAATCTGATTTTTTTTCTGAATATAACGTTTCAAGAATATCGTGAAAACGTTTACGTTTTTTTCCAATGAGCTGTGAAACAGGTACATCTAGAAAAATGTTGATTATTTTTTGAAAACTGTAGCCAAGTTATATAGCTATATATTATTCAAAATAACATTTCTTTACAATAATTATATGAGTATAGTATAAAGTATATGATGTAAGATAATGTTATACAAACCTTTTGGAACGTTGAAATCATAAATGTCCACATTTGCATTTACGTAGATGGATTGAGCATCCGTGTCTAATAGATATGTCTCCCCATCAATTTGATATGTCAAAGTCCCACCGTCAGGAAAATAATCTTTTAAGACACTTTTCTTCAAAGTATTATTTGTCACATATATATTCATACATTTCTCGCCGTATCTAATTTTAATTTTCCTTGATTGTACAGAATCCATCTATAGAAATAATAATAAGCACGTTATGATTAAGTTGATATTTAAATTACAGTAATTTTCAGTATACATTTCATTATTTTAAAATAGCAATAAGTCAGAATAATTTTATGTACAACTATTTCTAATACATTAGAATACAAAAAAGAAAGGATTATCCTAAGTAGAACAGAAAGTCATGATAATGTCAAAGTGATGTCAAAATGATGAGAATATGACTACAAAATTCACCTTTTATCATAATTTAATCATTCTTTGGACATCATTTGAGGTCACTTTGACATTTTATGACTTTCTATTCTACCTGGGATATATTGTGTACAATTTCGTTTTTAACCTAAAAAGTTAACCTTAACTTTAAAAAACTTTGTATTTAATTCAATTAATTACCCTACAATTTTTATATTTCAAGATCTTCGTTAAATTAACAAATTTATCCATCCAAAAATGTAAAGATCTACTCAAAATGTAATTTAACAATATTTACCTTAATCTCGAAAAGGAACGGCACCCAGGGTTCCGTTCCTCCTGGAATACACAGTGCCGTTCCTTAGGACAAAAACTAATGCGCATGTTCCTATAACACGAGGTGCCAACGTTATGGCGTATAGGCGCTTCCGTACAACAGTCATGAAGCACGAATAGCGCTAGGGGCGACGCGTTCAGCTACTATCTGCCCCCGAACGCGACTGACTTCAGGTGGAAGGCATTAATGACCGCGACTGTACCAGCATGTGTCTCTGTAGATTGTTCAGCCTGTTGAACTCGCGATCGCACACTTCGCAATCAAACTTCTTGTCGGGATCGTGATGCTTCTTGTGCACACTCAAGTCGGTTATGGTGTGGAAGGTCTTCTGACATGTAGCGTTGTTCGTTAGGTGTTAGGCGTATACCTGACTCCTCGTGTTTCGCTAGACTGGTCTTATCCATGAACCGCCGACCGCAGTAAATGCAAGGAAGCGGTCGCGATTGACAATTATGTAGCGTCAAGTGGGGAAATTTTTGTGGCACTTCAAACACTGGAACGGTCGATCGGCAGTGTGAGTCTTTCGGTGGATAAGAAGAAGAAGAGCCCCTGATACTCCGCGATCGCGATCCACGAGGCACCACCGAAATTCAATATGGCAGGCAGTAGGCACAATGACTTTTCACTTTCACTCCGAGTCTCCGACGCCGACTATGCCCGATCGACGTTCGGCTTGCTTCGGCTCACGATATGCGCGCGCATTACCCCCGATCCTGCCTGGAGCTGCCGCCATGATGTTTCTCCCCTTCTCCTACAAGTTTCACCCCCGTGCTCGAAATACTCCGAGTTTTCCTCGCGTCGGGCTCTCTTTATATACCCGAAAATCTATTGACAACGGGGTTGCCAGGAAACCTGCGTTTCCTGAATCTTGCAATCTGCCAACTCGCGACTTGAACCTCTCGCTTTCTCGGCGACTTGAAACTCTCGCTTTTAATGACATGAAATTGACCCGCGCGCATCGTATATTCTAACCGCGCTTTTCTGTCGCGGACACCACGTGCCGTCGGAGCGGAGGTTTTCTGTCGCGGACACCACGTGCCGCCGGAGCGAAGGTTTTCCTGGAGGCTGGTGGCTGACGGAGGTTGCCACATAATTAATAAATATTTGGCAATGAGTTCTGCAGCGATAGAGTAAGGTCCTATTAATAGGAAAATACGGGATATGTTGAGTTGCTCAATTGTAGAGATTAGATTTGGTAATCGCGAAACCGCAAGCCGTGGGGCTCGTAACATGAGATACTCAGGGTACTCCTAGGTTGCTGGAGTATGAAAGTTATTGTACAGTAATAAAATAAGAGAAAATACTATATTAACGTTAAGGGAAGGTTTATGCGAAATTATAAGTGTGTGCTGATCTTGATTTGAGGGGGAAGAATGGAGGGCGCAGATTAGGTACAATATTGGGTATAAGTGTGTTTACGATTGTTGCAAATGTGCTTCCCCATTACATTTGTCTTTTAGAAACTTTAAATAAAGTTTTCTAATTACAATATGATGTATTTTGCACTTTATTAGCGATTTCCCGGGGTCTCTCATATTAAGAGCACACTTTTTCGATTTTGCCGAAAGCTTATTTTTTACATTTTTCTAATTTTCTGAAAAATCAACATTTAAACTAAATTTTACATTTCAGCATCTTAAAGCTTATCAAATTCTCTTCAAAATGACCTACTATATTTTTCAATTCTGTCCATAGACTTCCGGCAATCACACAAAATAGATGTGGTATCTCATAATCGGGGACTTTCTTCTAATATTATAATGATAAGTATATAATAATTAATATAATTATTTATGAATATTATTACACAATATTATATTATATAATAATATGATAATAATATATGTTATATATGTATATAACATATTATATATATATATATATTATAATATTTTATATACGAGGTCTGTCCAATAAATACGCGAACTGCTTTGCTCGGGTGGCCTTAAGTTGAAATTCGCGCGAGAGCACTGGCTACTTTGTTGCCGGGTGAGCCACTGAAGCGTCAGTAATCACCAAACCGTCGAGGCAAGCGTACCGCTCGAACCGGGAATTTTTTTGTGGCGTGTGTTTTATGCTCTTGTCGACGATGGAGATTGACGAACAGATGGAACAACGAGTCAACATGAAATTTCTGGAGATAAGACCATAAACAGCCTTTAACATTTCATGAATTTCCCGAAAATTTTTACCAAGTTTCACCAGAAATTTGATGTTGACTCGTTGTTCCATCTGTTCATCAATCTCCATCGTCGACAAGAGCATAAAACACACGCCACAAAAAAATTCCCGGTTCGAGCGGTACGCTTGCCTCGACGGTTTGGTGATTACTGACGCTTCAGTGGCTCACCCGGCAACAAAGTAGCCAGTGCTCTCGCGCGAATTTCAACTTAAGGCCACCCGAGCAAAGCAGTTCGCGTATTTATTGGACAGACCTCGTATATATACAGGGTGTCCCAAGACATCACCGACAAACTTTGAGGAATGATAGGTCACACAGAGAGGATCATTTTTTGTTAAGAAACATATGGTCGCTGACGCGACCTTAAAGAGTTATGCATCCGAAAAGTCAGATTTCCGGTACATTGGATAGGAAGAGCGGGACCTGTTGCGTGGCCACCGCGATCACCCGATTTAAGGCTCCTGGATGGTCACCGCGGCTATATTGAATTCTTACTATCGAGGCGAGGAAAACACCCAATTTTGTTGTGCGTGCCATTTTCAAATAAAAAGACATTTCAATAAAACATCACTACTCTAGATCGTTTCAGAACACTTCCAAAATTTACCGAAAACTATATCCTTTTCCTACGACAATAAACAAACAGCCATAAAACGAAGCCTAAATATATGGGAAAACAGCCGTTTTACGACTATCGAAAGGAGGTGAAAACACGGTCTTACATACAGGTCTATGAACGATGGTGGTGGGGGTAGGTCCTCTTACTGATGTAATTTTTAATTCGCTTCGTGGCTACGAAACGTCGCAACGATCTAAGAAAATGCGGCGGAAAAATTGCTGCGTTTTATTGCACATGTCTGCCAATCTCTAATCATCTCTCTCTTCGATTACGCCGACATAGTATACGTTCCAGCACTCAGTCAACAGCTACTAATCGTATTCAATATGTTCAAAATTCGTGTTTCCGTTTTTCATACTGTATTCGTAAATATGACCACATATCTCATTTGTATCTAAGCTCCAGATGGCTTAAAATACATCCGCGATACATTCTACACCTATGTTGCCTTGTTTTCACTATTCTCCTCACCAATACTCCTCCCTACCTTCGCCGCCTTCTTCACTACAATTCCGAGTATCATTCTGCTAATACCCCTGACACCCGCCACCACGATCTCCTATCCTTCCCTGCGCATCGTACTACCAAGTTCCGTACTGCATTCTCCTATATTGCGGTCAAATATTATAATCAACTGCCTCCTTCTGTCAAATCCCTCACCTCATTATCCTCTTTTCGTACGGAGGCTGCACAATTTATATCGTCACCGGCCTTCTCGCTAATCTCACCCACCTAATCTCTGAGTGTCACTACTCAGCGAGCAAGCGTGCGAGCGTACCTGTGCGTGCGTGTGTGTTTCTGGGTGTGTATGCAGGTGGGTGTGCGTGTGTGTGTGGGTGCGTGTATGTGGGCGTGTGTGTGTGTGTGTGTGTGTGTGTGTGTGTGTGTGTGTGTGTGTGTGACTGTACTTTGTTCTATATTCTATGTATTACTATACTTTAACCTTCTTCTTGTACTTAACAGGGAGGCTTCATAGCAACATATGTTGGTGCCTTTTGCGTTGCAATAAAGATTATTATGTGTTCAGACTGTATTCCGTAACCACGGAGACCGTGTCCGTGCCCGCGTGTCCCAACGTTTTTCTTAGTCTTGTCATTCGCATTTGAAATTATGACGAAAGCGTGTATAGCGCCGCAATGCCAAACAGGCTTTAAAACATCGAAGAAATGTTCCACTTTTAAAGTGCCATCGAACATTGTACATACAACGCGAGAAATGGTTAGCCGCAATTCCGGGTATCGTTGCACTTAAGCAATCGGAGTTTGTTTGTGAAAAGCATTTTGAAAGGCGATACATCCACAGAAAGTGGATTAAACGGGATTCAATTAATGGTCAGATTGTTGCTGAAGTATATAATAATTTGTATCGTTAAGTAGTATTTATCATATTATAATATTCTGTTCTTACTAACAGTTATATCTTAGAAATTGTAAATAGTATTATTTCAATGCACTATGTGTTTATTTAAGGCCCCATATAAGAGACCTCGACTCGACACGTCCGCTGTCCCATCAATTTTTGATTGCGCGTCTCCATCCATCAGCTCCAGTCAAGACATTATTAATGACAAGACATTATTAAAAGTTTTTTATACTCTCTGTATATGATATACAATTATATAACCTATTTATTTGTATTAAGAAATATTAAAATACATTTAAAAATACCCAATCTTCGGCGGCATTGTATCATAAAAAAGCATAAGTAAAATGTATAAAAAATATACACACAAATCCGAGATGTCCACTACTACCTTATTTTATTAATTTTCTAAATCGCTAATAGAAAAATCATATAAAAAGTTTTTTTTGCATTTCTTTAAGATTTATATTATTTTGCAATCTTAATAAATACGAGGTAAGTATTGAGATGCGACAGACATATATAGACTGTTAGAAAGAGATTGACAATCTGTTTCTATCTCTCCAGACTCTTACTTCTAGAGACTCTAGTATTTTCTTAGATCGCTGCGCCTCTTGCGGCCATAAAGCGAATTAGATTTTACTTCAATAAGACGACCACTCCCCACCACTAAAATTGGAGCTCGTTCAAAGACCTGGGTCCCTATTCTTGAAAAATATCGCATACAATATCGTATGCGATATTATGGCATTTTTGAATGAACTCATTCAAGAATACCATTTTTATCGTATGCGATATCTAGGGTCCTCGTTTCAAGAATAGGGTCCCTGTATACAAGACCGTGAGTGGGACAAATATACTTTGTTTCACTCTAACTTACTGCAATAGTGTGCACTAGTCTAGCTAGAGCTCTAAAAAAGTAGGTATTCTCGTCCGCCATTTTGGATCCTAATATACCTTCTGTCCTTGAAATTACTGCTCCGAATACGTACAATGAAACAGAGTCACGATGTGTCGATTTACGAAAAATACGACACTTATAAAACAAATTATACTGTCGCGCGTTTAAGAACACACGTCTAATCAATTAAAAATCAATTAATACTTATTTTCAATTTTACAGAATCGATATTTCAGCTTCATTTTTACATTAATCGCGAGACCGAAAAGCGTATTGACGCTTACGAAAAGGTTATGTTTTCACAGATGATTGGATCCAAAATGGCGGACGAGAATACTCACTTTTATAGAGCCTTAAGGTGGAAGCACATAAAATTGCATAGCTGCATATGCATAGCATAAGACCGTTTAGACCAATGAGCATCGAGCGTCTTATGGCATAAACGGTCTTATGCTATGCATATGCAGCTATGCAATTTTATGTGCTTTCACCTTTAGGGTGCTTTCCAGCTATTGAACACAGTCATGCACTGTGTGACACAGTGACCTTGTTTACACCCAGCCGTCAAATCCCGATTCACTCCGTAGAGAAGTAAAATTTCTTAGGTATAAACGGGTTAATTTCGATCTACTTCAATCGTCTTTCTTCAGCGGAGTAGCACAAACTCCAGTGTAAACGTCAGTTCACTTCGGAGTGAATCGGGATCGGACGGCTGGGTGTAAACTAGGTCAGTGTTACACAGTGTCGACTTGTAGCTGGAACGCTGTTTAGCTATTTTACTTCACCGCTAGAGTGCAGAACAATCACTTTACATAGCTTTTCTACTAGAATTTTCAACCTGAATTCGTTGAAGACGGTCAACGCTCACTTCAATTGACAGCACGTTAAATACCCTCATAAAAACAATACTTCTACTGTAAAAGTTAGTATTTTATTAATAACAAATTCTTAATAATTTATCATATATGAATATATATATATATACAGGGTGAGTTTTTTAACTTGAGACTGCAGAATATCTGGAAAAATAAGCATTGTACAAAAAAATGTTTCAGACAAAAGTCGTATGGTTTCAAGGGGGACACAAGATGGTGGCAATGATTTGACCTTGGATGGTCGTTTGAAGCTCACGTGAACGTTACCTCCAATTTCTTACATGCAACCCCCTATATTATAGTATATCGTTTGAAAGGGCATAAAATAAGAAAATTTTTGGCGCTAACCAGAGGTTAATACGTTGACCCGTTCAGGAGTTATTTAAGGTCAAAAATTGACTTTTTCCAACTTTGACCTTAAATAACTCCCGAACGGATTAACGTATCGACCTCTGGTTTGCGCCAAAATTTTTCTTATTTTATGCCCTTTCAAACGGTAAACTACAATATGGGGAGTTCCATTTCAAATTTTTGAGTTAGAGCCCCCTGGGACACTAAAAAATTTTAAGTAAAACTCCCATATTGCAGTATACCGTGTGAAAGGGCATAAAATAAGAAAAATTTTGGCGCAAACCAGAGGTCGATACGTTAATCCGTTCGGGAGTTATTTAAGGTCAAATTTGGAAAAAGTCAATTTTTGACCTTAAATAACTCCCGAACGGGTCAACGTATTAACCTCTGGTTAGCGCCAAAAATTTTCTTATTTTATGCCCTTTCAAACGATATACTACAATATAGGGGGTTGCATGTAAGAAATTGGAGGTAACGTTCACGTGAGCTTCAAATGACCATCCAAGGTCAAATCATTGCCACCATCTTATGTCCCCCTTGAAACCATACGACTTTTGTCTAAAACATTTTTTGATTACATTGCAATTTTTCATGTTATTCAGCTGTCTAAGTTAAAATGGGACACCCTGTATATATATATATATATATATACCCAGACAGCACAAGACGTCCTCAGGATCGTCCTGAACACGTCCAGGACGTCCTGGAATATTTTCAGGATACTTAGTTGTTTCCCAGATAGCAATGACATCCTCGGAAAATCCGAAGGACATCCAGGACATGTGTTATTGTAAATATTTTATTTGACTTTATTAATTATGGTGAAATACTTAAAAATAGCTTCAGAATGTTTTAAGTAACGTAATAAATTATAAATTTTTCATAAATGTCCACTAGACTCAAATAACAAGAAGTCCTAAAATCATCCTACGTACGTCCAGGATATCTTGAGGAGTATCGCAGGATATCCTGAAAACATCCTGTAAAACTCCTCCTCCTCCTCCTAAAATATTATGACAAAATTTGAAATATCTCAGTAATTTCTTAACAAAAGAGAACTTTATTATAGTGTTTAAAAAACTTTGTAACAAGGGCTACAAGAATAAACAAAAAAAAATAGGGGCTTCTATATAAAAAATTTAGATCAAAAGCACATTAAATTTTTTAAATAAAACACCATAGAGGGTTAAATAAAAAATAGTCTTTTTGCATATTCTTGTAGCCATTGTCGAGACGTTTTTAAAACACTATAATAAAGCTCTCTTTCGTTAAGAATTTTCTGAGATATTTTAAATTTTGTAATTATATTTTTAATATAAAATATGAAATATTTCGTAAAGTATTTACTTTTCGATGATTTTACCTTAATACTTTTATGCGTAGAATAATAAAAGGAATCGAATAATGTAAAAAGAAACAGATAAATTAATTTTAAAAAATTTGATTACATTTTGTGTACAAACTTAATTTTGAAAAATTACAAATGTAAAAATTAATATTATTATTCGATTTCTTTGATTATTTAGCTATGTATAAAAGCGGTAAGGTAAAGTCATTGAAAAGTGAATACTTTACAAGATATTTCATATTTTATATTAAAAATATTATGATAAAATTTTAATTATCTCAGTAAATTCTTAACAAAAGAGAACTTTATTATAGTGTTTTAAAAACGTTTTGACGAGGGCTACAAGAATGTGCTATAAAAAATAGGGGCTTCTATATAAAAAATTTAGACCAAAAGCACCTTAAATTTTTTAAATAAAACACCATAGGGGTTAAATAAAAAATAGTTTTTTTGCATATTCTTGTAGCCCTTATCGAGACGTTTTCAAAACACTATAATAAAGCTATCTTTTGTTAAGAATTTTCTGAAATATTTTAAATTTTGTCATTATATTTTTAATATCAAATATGAAATATTTTGTAAAGTATTTACTATTTGATGACTTTACCTTAATACTTTTATGTGTAGAATAATAAAAAGAATCGAATAATGTAAAAAAAACAGTCGAATTAATTTAAAAAATTTGATTGCATTTTGTATACAAACTTAATTTTGAAAAAATACAAATGTAAAAATTAATATTATTATTCGATTTATTTGATTAATTAGCTATGTATAAAAGCGCTAAGGTAAAGTCATCGAAAAGTGAATACTTTACAAGATATTTCATATTTTATATTAAAAATATTATGACAAAATTTGAAATATCTTAGTAAATTCTTAACAAAAAAAAATTTTATTATAGTGTTTTAAAAACGTCTTGACAAGGGCTACAAGAATGTGCTATAAAAAATAGGGGTTTCTATATAAAAAATTTAGATAAAAAGCACCTTAAATTTTTTAAATAAAACACCATAAGGGGTTAAATAAAAAATAGTTTTTTGGCATATTTTTGTAGCCCTTGTCAAGACGTTTTCAAAACACTATAATAAAGCATTTTTTTGTTAAGAATTTTCTGAGATATTTTAAATTTTGTCATTATATTTTTAATATAAAATATGAAATATTTTGTAAAGTATTTACTTTTCGATGACTTTACCTTGATACTTTTATGCGTAGAATAATGAAAGGAATCGAATGATGTAAAAAAAAATTATAATGTTAAAAAATTTGATTGCATTTTGTATACAAACTTAATTTTGAAAAATTACAAATGTAAAAATTAATATTATCATTCGATTTCTTTGATTATTCTATATATAAAAGTATTAAGGTAAAGTCATCAAAAAGTGAATACTTTACGAGATATTTCATATTTTATATTAAAAATATTATGACAAAATTTTAAATATCTTAGTAAATTCTTAACAAAACAGAACTTTATTATAGTGTTTTAAAAACGTCGTGACAAAGGCTACAAGAATACACAATAAAAATAGGGGTTTTTATATAAAAAATTTAGATCAAAAGAACCTTAAATTTTTTTAATAAAACACCATAGGGAGTTAAATAAAAAATAGTTTTTTTGCATATTCTTGTAGCCCTTGTCAAGACGTTTTCAAAACACTATAATGCAACTCTCTTTTGTTAAGAATTTCCTAAGATATTTTCAGAAAGATGCACGGTAGCGCATCTTTCCGTGGTAGCTTGCAATGACACCGATAGGTGGCGCATAATGGTGTGATTAACTCGTAAGTAAATTTCAGTTGAGAGCGAATATAAGCAGGTCCAAGCGAAGCAAAATCATGACATCCGCCAGACATATCTTTGCCAGGAATATTGCTGCGATGATATAAATATATAAAACTATATTTTCCAAAGTAAGATGTTTTTCAAATTGTAAAAAAATTTTTTAAATGTGAAACAATATTATTTCTTCAAATCTTAAATTAAAATTGTTCTTTAGACGCCTAAAAAATGTTCATAACATATCCCATAGAAGTCCTCAGGATGTCCTCAGGATATTGTAAGGACTAGTTGGCTATTATTTGCTCTTCCTCAGGATATCCGGAGGACATCCGACAGGATGTCCTCAGGATATTGTGAGGACTAGTAGTTGGCTATCATTTGTTCGTCCTCAGGATATCGTGAGGACTTGTATTTGGCTATCATTTGCTATTCCTCAGGATATCCGGAGGACATCCCGGGATTTAATTGGGATATCCACAGGATATCCCAATGGTCCGTCCTGTATGTTCTTCGGACTTCCCGAGGATGTCATTGTGCTATCTGGGTATATATATATATATATATATATATATATATATATATATATATATACATACATATATATACATACATATATATATATAGAATTATTTATCATATTAACTTATTTATTAGATAAGTATACAGAAGAAACTAATAAAAATCTAATCAAATTATATAAATTAAGTGGTTATGAAAAAATAATAAAGTTAAGTAAATATATACTTTGGAATATAAATTGAGTATGACATGTTTATTTTGTATGGTACCTAATTTATACGGTTTTTGTTAATTTTACTTATTAATAGAATTTACAAGTTTTATTAATTAATTAATTAAGTATTTTTTATATAGATGAATATGAAAAAAAAAGATAACGATTAGTCTTCTAATAGAGAGTGAAATGAACACCAGTATCAGTACTACAAGTACAAGTACAGAGAGCTCAAATATCAGTGAGATAGACTGGAACAATAGTCTTTCAGTTACTAATACATCGTGCGTAATTTTTGTACAACGCCCTTCAGCTCAATGAAGTTAGCGGGACAACTTCGACTTTTGATATTTTTTTTTTACTAATCGATTGTTAGTCGTTTGTTATTGATTGTTAGACTAATTAGAACGTTTGTTAGATAATAGTTTTTACGTAATCACGAAAATAATTTTTAGTGTTAAGTTAGCGGGTAAATATAGAATTCTTTACAATTTTCGGTTCAAACCGGGGTCAATCGATGCGGAATCGTTTGTTAGTTCCGAATATACTAATTAAAACGTTTGTTAGATCACGGTTTCGCTTAAAAACGCAAAAAACTGTATATCGTTTAGCTGCCGGAGAGTGGGGGTGAGATGTAGAATATGTGGTGGTTTCGGAACGCATTTGTCCGAATTGCTCGTAAATAGTTCATCGAAACGAGAAACGTGCTTAAACAATTTATCAATTTATTTATCAGATTTGCTTGTGCCTAATACCTGGCTACATTTCACATGCAAAAATATAGGTAAGTGTAAAAGGCAAATTTCATTCTGAACTTAGTGAAAAGTAATCTTGCAATAAAAGAGATATAGATTACAAAAGTAGAGGTAACCTAAAGTTGTATTTGAACAATTATATAGGATTGTCTTCAGACATAAGGCACTTATTCTCCCTCATCCGAGGGAAAATCCAAACCCCCCCCCCCCTTGAACAATTATATCAAATCATAGATCTATGAAATATAGAAATAAACTTATATTGTATGTACAAGTAGATATAAGTAATTTTGTCATTGTACGGAAACTCGCAGTTCAAACTAACTATAAAATTGTTTGCAGATGCTTGCTGTCATTGTGAATACAGATCAAAGAGGTAGGAAAGCAGTGGAATACCTCATGCATTTCCAAGTAAGTTAGAAAAGCTTTAGCGAAGCTACTTAATCTTGTACAAATCATATTAAAGTACACATTAAGGAAATATAAATATATTTTATCATTGTGTAAGGGTTGGAATCTGTCTTGGGACCGTTGCGTAACAGAGGAATATGTGCTCAAAGATACGGAAGAGAACCGTCAACTTCAACGAGATCTAGCACAAAAAGCGCAGCTTCAGCTGTACGTATTCCTGAAACTAATATTATACAAATTTTATGATTTATTATGAATTGGTATACTATTTTTTTTCTCATGAAACAGGGGTGCTTATTTATGTCGCCGCAAACGCAAGAAGAGAAGCCATAAGATGTCAAAGCGCTTAACCGAAACAGAGCATCAAGAACCTCGGCGTAGAGCGAGAAGCGGTAGCTGTCGAGCTGCATCAGCTACGACCGGATCTTCCGAAGATGGCAGTTCAGGCCAACACGCTGATTATGATGCAAAAGTAAGTTTCATTTTCAAGTTACAAATTTGATTTTGGACGTTTCAGAACTTTTATAATCCAATAACAGAAAGAGATAGTAGCAATAACTTGAAAAATATATGTAACGCTGATTGACTGTCGTGTCGTGAGGGCGTAATTTTCTTAACGTTGCCGCACTATGAAAGGTTTAATTTATCCGTATGATATTGCAGGTCGAGGACTGCGAAAGTAAGAAAAGTTTATAAGAATAAAATTTGTAATTTATAGGACGTAAACATAGAAGAGGATACAAAGAGTAGTTCTGATTACATGGGTGAAACGAGTGACGATGAACACTGTGGGCGGTGGTAGCAAATTTGGAGCCAGTATGAAACCAGGCGATGATCTTGATATAGATAGCACATAAAAACGGATTCTAGAGCAGAATTATGACCTAATAAGTAATAAAAATAAGGTAAGCTAGTAATTAATTTTTGAGTTAATATATATTACAGATATAAGCTATAAATGAGTATAAAGCATTGGTGCCAGATACATTTTTCAACAACCAAGAACTATTCCTGCTGTTTGCATTTTATTTAATTTTCATATTTAAATTAAAATTATACAAAGGATTGTGATTTATGTTAAAAACTAATCTTTGACTGAAAACAAATATCATGCAAATATATTACTGATATTTATTTCAGCTTGTACTTCCGGCGCAACCTACTGTGATAAATATTCTAGAATCCTTGGTACAGCATTTCACTACGACGCAGTTTACGAATATCCCAGAGAAACCTTAACGGAATAAAGTGAATAATGCGATAGAGAAAACAGTAAACGAAGTAAACATATGCAGAGAAATCGCGGACGGCTTGCGTATATATTTCGATTTCACATATTACCTCATCTCCTGTTATACAGGTAAGAAAAAGAGCAATATTCACATCAACTGTCAAAACAAGAAGCTATTGTTTTGTTTCAGGTATTTAATGAATATGGTGGAATTAGTGGAAATGGCGGAATTACCAAACTATGATATGGGCAACAGTAGCGAAAACAAAAAGGATTGTGATGCAAGGGAATCTGTCCGTAGGCAATTTTACAAAAACCACATAAGTAAAAATAATGTTAAGTTAGAAACTGATGACAGTACACCTCAAGAAGAAAGACGCAAACAATTATTGGAACCTCAGAAGAAGTATGTATAACAGATAACATAAAGAAATATTTTACTGTTAAATGTACCTTATAAAGAAACTATAATAGATATATGCAATATAGAAATCCATACAAAAGAATTAATAACTTGCGATGAGATATATACAATATTACAGAATTATTCTGTATACTACTGTATTAAATAATTATACTGTATCTTAACGAGGATATTAAAAACACTTCATAATAATAAGATGAAGATCAATTAAAGTAAATAATATTAATTTAATTTTTGTTTTCTTAGCTATTGAAGTCAAACGTTCAAATTTGTGCTTTTAACCGTCATTGCTGTAAATTACTTTATACATGTCGTAACAACTATAGTTAATTTTCCATTTGGCTTCTTCCACCATCATATTTTTATGTTATTTTAAATTTCCTTTTTATCCTTTTTTTATTCTATTATTTTACACAAATATAATATGCTATTTTACGACTCTTACAGACATAAGGATGAAACAGTTAATGCTGCACGTGGTACAGTGGAACAGTATTCTAAATCAAAAAACGAGAATATAGGAGAGGGGAACCATTCGTGATATTATAGGAATCAGTTGGGTCCTCTTTGTCAGTTGCCATAATTATAATTGGAATCAGTCAGCTTAAGTCGTCCTCGTTAGCTGGTAGTGCAATTACCAAGCAATCAAACATACGACCAATGACAGTGTGCACTGCGTCCATACAGCTGCGAATGCCACGACATAGCAAAAGGGGCAATCTTATGGAATTCTGTATATTTGATTCAGTCTGTGATATCCTCCATAATAATAATATCCCTTTATAAATAGGTTTCTCGACATCTTTCTCACGACCATTGGTCTTGGCTATAACTTCAATCTAAAATATATTTTAAGCAAACTGAAACTTTGTTGCATTTCCAATATACATGTTCGAATAAGATATTAAATAAAAGATCAAGAATTAAAATTATGTGTCGATTCTTTTACCTTGATTGCTGGATGATCTTCATTTGGTCTGGAGATAATATTCTCCACAACAGAAAACTTTGCGTCGTAAGTTACATCTTCATGTGACATGATACTTGTAACCTCTTCTCTTAATCTCTTTGAATACAGTTTGAAGTGAATATCATCTTGTTGGAAGCCAAATAAAGCAGATGCTGCATAAACGTTCCACGTTTGGCCTACTAATTCTGTAAAATTAATTTGTTTGTTAAATTAAAAGAATATAGTATTCAAACATAGTTTCAATAAAGATGGTAAATATTTAAACTGGATAATTGATTGATATACTAAAATCAGACCAAAAACTTAAGCAGTAAAACCTAAGCAGTAAGGAAATCAACAGTATAGATTCGTTAACGCTTACGTTTATGCCTTGAGGTCTTGATTGTGATTGGCTGATTCGTTTACTGTTCAAGTTTTACTGCTTAAGATTTTTTGTGTGCCATGGTCCTAACTTGAAAATGAAACTTACTTTTGTATCATAATCAGTGTGTTGGCCTGAACTGCCATCTTCGGAAGATCCGGTCGTAGCTGATGCAGCTCGACAGCTACCGCTTCTCGCTCTACGCCGAGGTTCTTGATGCTCTGTTTCGGTTAAGCGCTTTGACATCTTATGGCTTCTCTTCTTGCGTTTGCGGCGACATAAATAAGCACCCCTGTTTCATGAGAAAAAAAATAGTATACCAATTCATAATAAATCATAAAATTTGTATAATATTAGTTTCAGGAATACGTACAGCTGAAGCTGCGCTTTTTGTGCTAGATCTCGTTGAAGTTGACGGTTCTCTTCCGTATCTTTGAGCACATATTCCTCTGTTACGCAACGGTCCCAAGACAGATTCCAACCCTTACACAATGATAAAATATATTTATATTTCCTTAATGTGTACTTTAATATGATTTGTACAAGATTAAGTAGCTTCGCTAAAGCTTTTCTAACTTACTTGGAAATGCATGAGGTATTCCACTGCTTTCCTACCGCTTTGATCTGTATTCACAATGACAGCAAGCATCTGCAAACAATTTTATAGTTAGTTTGAACTGCGAGTTTCCGTACAATGACAAAATTACTTATATCTACTTGTACATACAATATAAGTTTATTTCTATATTTCATAGATCTATGATTTGATATAATTGTTCAAATACAACTTTAGGTTACCTCTACTTTTGTAATCTATATCTCTTTTATTGCAAGATTACTTTTCACTGAGTTCAGAATGAAATTTGCCTTTTACACTTACCTATATTTTTGCATGTGAAATGTAGCCAGGTATTAGGCACAAGCAAATCTGATAAATAAATTGATAAATTGTTTAAGCACGTTTCTCGTTTTGATGAACTATTTACGGGTAGAGACCTAGATAATCAGAGACCTAGTTTACACCGAGCACTT
The DNA here is from genome assembly GCA_030770355.1 of Harpagoxenus sublaevis. Taxonomy (NCBI): domain Eukaryota; kingdom Metazoa; phylum Arthropoda; class Insecta; order Hymenoptera; family Formicidae; genus Harpagoxenus; species Harpagoxenus sublaevis. The sequence continues at coordinate 21,039 of JASTWR010002073.1, forward strand.
GGTACGCGTATTAAGTACTATATCCGTGGGTGTTTACGACAACTAATCGGATCTCTGATCGGACTGATCAGTGGCACTCAACCGCTAGACTTTCTAAATTTCCCTAGACTAATCCGGATCAATGATCCCTGTCTCACAGCATTGATCCCATGGTGGAAGAAAGCTTGACGGAAAAAGAAGCACATTATAATTTTATTGAAAGGTAATTCCAGGTAATCCTCTTTATTTTTCATAAATAATTGTACGAAATATAAAATAAAGTTAGTAATAATAATTGTAAATGTATTTATTGTAATATTTTGTCTAAACATTGGATTCCTTTTCGTAAAATTAATCTATTCCAAAGTTTGAGGTTATATTGGAAAAGTATAAAATTAATAAAAAATATTTTATTGTTAGATAAAAATTGGCTTAAAAATAAAAATATTTTATTGTCTTTAATTGTTAATTGTTATATCAAGTTAATTTTTATATTAAGTAAATAAGCTATATTAAGCAATATTAATTAACATGTTTGGAAGTATTTTTAATTAAAACAAATAATCTTGAAAGTAAAAAAAGTTGTATATATGTGGCAGTTAATAATAATAGTTATATTTTACGTACTATTTTTATTTATCTTATATTTATTAATTTTTAAAAAAAGATTATCAATTGAATATACATAATATATAAAGGTTTTATTTGTTAAAATATTATTTTAATTCTTTCTTTGGATGAAAGAGTAATAAGTAATATAAAAATATATACTTTTTTAAATAATTTCCAATTATATGAAATTCGATATTTATATTGTGTGTAATAAATTATAAATGTAGATAAAAATATGCAATCTGTAATTATTCATGTTACAATATGAAAATAAGAATTGATTTATATCTGCAGAAAATAAAAAATGGATATGTTTTTAATATGGGATATTATTTTTAATAACGATGAGGAGAATAATGAGGACAATAATGATTGGGAGATAGTACACCTAAAAGAACATCTAAAAATCAATAATTTCTTTGAAAATGTTCTTTTTTATTCTTTAACAGGTAATAATAAAATTGTATGCGTTATTAATTTTTGTGTACTTTATATTTATAATAATATTGCGATATTATTTTATTATAGATTTTAAATCACATTTTCGTGTTCAAAGAAATACTTTTGAGCAGTTGATACAAACTTTTGGATTAGCTCTATTGGACAATGATGATTCTCCTAAATTACCACCAGCTAAGCAACTTGCTATTGCCTTATGGATTTTTGGCAATCAAGAAGTTTATAGGTTAGTACTTAAAAGATTAAACTATAATGCCCGTTTCTACCAACGTCGATTTTAACTTTAACCTTAGATTAACTCACTCTTTGTCTCTTTCTAACTGTCACCATTAGAAAGAGACGAAGAGTGAGTTAACCTAAGGTTAAAGTTAACCGACGTTGGTAGAAACGGGCATGAGACTGTTAAGTTTAAAGTCATATATACTATTCAAGTAAGAATTATCTAATTTTGAAAATTATTATCTCTGATTTGTACAAGGAATAAAAAATATTTTGAGTTGTAATACTTTTCTTAAGGGAATTATACGATATACATATAGAAAAGTTTATGAATAAGTTTTATTTTTTATGCATATTTTTTTTAAGTTTTTGTTGCTGCATTGAAAATGTTTTCTTATTTCAGATCCGTTGCAGATTTCTAATATAACCTCAAACTTTGGAATAGATTAATTTACGAAAAGGAATCTAATGTTTAGACAAAAAATATTACAATAAATACATTTACAATTATTATTACTAACTTTATTTTATATTTCGTACAATTATTTATGAAAAATAAAGAGGATTACCTGGAATTACCTTTCAATAAAATTATAATGTGCTTCTTTTTCCGTCAAGCTTTCTTCCACCATGGGATCAATGCTGTGAGACAGGGATCATTAATCCGGATTAGTCTAGGGAAATTTAGAAAGTCTAGCGGTTGAGTGCCACTGATCAGTCCGATCAGAGATCCGATTAGGTGTCGTAAACACCCCGTATCAAATCGCTTGATACGCTCGGTATAAACGCTCGCGGATTACTTTAGTGCGCTCTGTAGCGGGATTCTCTAACTCCTTAGCGACAAACATCGCTATCGTTAACTACCGACAGTTGTCGCTTGCGCGACCGACGACCGTGATTGTAGGTGATTCTGTAAGATGGCCTTAACGATTCTAATCGATGCAAATATCGTTACAGACGCATCGAAATAATTCGATAACTGTACAACGTTGCCAGATTTTAAGCAGTTAAAATGTAGTAATTTTCTAGGGGATTTATGAACTTGAGCAAAGAAACGACCTTGTTTATTCGAATAAGGCTGCCGACGAGGCGGAAACGTATATTTATCGCAATCGTGGACGTAAAATAAGGTAGAGAAAAGCATAATTCGCGAAAGATACTATTGTATGTACTTACAATAGCCTTTTACGCGTTTTATGTTTTTCTCTGCTTTACTTTATGTCCACGCGAGTACGATAAAAACGTCGTTTCTGTCATTCGCCTAACCGCAATCATCATTTTGGAAAATGTCGCAAACGTATAGGTATGTATTATGATCAATATAAACATAAATATAAATAATATATAAGATATAAATATAAATATAAAATAGAAGAAAACAAGAACTGCAAGAGCATCGCTGGTGCAACTGACGAAAATGGTTGATTATTTTTACTTGCACAAGGGTCTCGCGGAAGGAAAATTTCATGCTCTACATGGAAAAGAAGAAGCTCAGAAAAAGTGGACAGAATTAGCAAATGAATTAAATTCCTTTCAAGGAGCAACAAAAACGGTTGAACAATGGCAAGTGGTATGAACAATTGCATGCACATATATTTAGTATAATCACGAAATCTTACAGGTTTTATGTAATAACATATGATATTTATAATTATATACGTTTAAGGTTTGGAGGGACTTAAAAGTCGCACTTCTATAAAAGCAAAAGATTTACGCAAGGCGAAGGGATTAACGGGCAATAAAGCTATCGCGCAACCTGAACTGACGGACCTTGAGCTACGTGTAATTGGAATAGTAGGAGCCGAGTATGTCGAAGGAAGTAAATATTGCGCAGACAGTATCCCTGACGAGGAGGTAGTTTTCATAAACCTTTTAAGTTGTGATATGTATATCACAACATACTTATTCTATATTCAATGGAAACAGTAATTGCTTTTTACAAATGTACTCATTTGTCCGTGCATATAGAATTTACTGGAAGAACTTGAACATGGAAATAATTCAGTATTATCAGCAACTCCACAAGTACTAAGTGTTTGCACAAATATGCCACAAGAAACTTCTGATCACTCGCAATATTCAAATGGTGAGATTTATTACCTAATTACTTTTGCTGTTGAAAAGTGCTAATATATCCTATCAAGTTTGTACAGATTCTTTTGTAAGGTCCTTCATAATTACTAAGTAAATAAAAATATATTGTATTTTTTTGGTTATTGTTAAATTTCAAAATCCGTTCTTTGAGTTGCTTGATTTCTGTAACATGTTTTTAAAACTATGTAATATGTAATTACTGTAGACACAGGTAACTTTTAAAACCAACATATTCAAAGTGTAACATATTCTTTTGTTTGCAGCTAATTCCTTAGATAACAACAACGATGACGTAATAATGACTGTTGATGATGAGTTTTCACAAGATACAGACTTTGTATTTGATAATGCAAGAAATGAAATTGGAGATTCTGATGCTAATCAGAACCTTTATACGAACTGCACATCAAGAAAGGTTGCTATTCCAAAGGCTGCTACTATTCCATTCTTTACAACAAGTAGGAATTCCCCATATCCACTTCCAAAGTTAGCAGAACACTCCAGTACTTCAAGAAATATTCATGCACCCACTTCTTCAAGAACATGTAAAGTTTAATTCTTACTCTGTAGATTATAATTTTAAAATTGTTTATTACATGTTTTTTATACTTTTGTTTGATATTTTTTCGCAGTAACTGCTGTACACTAATATATTCAAAGTGTGACATATTCTTTTGTTTGCAGCTAATTCCTTACATAATAACAAGGATGTATGTGTTGTCGATGATGATTCAATAGATTGTTCACAAGGTACAGACTTTGTATCTGATAATGCAAGAAATGAAATTGGAGATTCTGATCCTAATAAGAACCTTACTAACTGCGCATCAAAGGTTGCTATTCCGAAGGCTGCTACTATTAGAACAAGTAGGAATGTAGCATCAAAGTCAGCAGAACACTCGAGTTCACTAAAAAATATTCACGCGGCCACTTCATTAAGAAGATGTAAAGCTTAATTCTTACTCTGTACATTACAATTTTAAAAATTATTTTTAAAATGTTTTTTTATATTTCTGTTTATTATAATTTTTGGCAGTGATAGCTATACATGACATTTAGATACATGACATCTTGAATTTGCAGTGAATCGAGTTACACCTCAACAATTGTCCTCATCGAGGGAAGTCTTCCAATCCGTTGCTCAGAAGCAGGCCGATGCTGAGTTTGTAAGACAAAATCTTTAATTGGCCTAGAATATGCAATTTTTAAAAACAAATTACAAACATAATTTGTAAAATATATTTGAATATGTTTAGAGATGCATGCTGAAGCTGCCAAAGTTCAAGCTGAGGCATCTAAAATGACTGCGCTTGCAGTTACTGAAATTGCACATGCAATACAAAAATTGGCAGATACTGCTGCTGTACAGGCTGTTAATGATAGTGAACGAATACGAGTTTTTGAGAAACTTACAACAATTATGGACAACATGTTGCCTAATTATCTTAACGATCAATCTCTGTGATGATTAATTATTTGATATAATTAATATTTTTGTTTAACTATTGTTACATTTTAATAGACTATGGACCACTTTTTCTAACGTCTTCAGACTACTGCTGCTGTACGTACATGCCGTTAATAATAGTGAACAACAAGTTTTTGAGAAACTCACAATAATTACAGAAAACTTGTTGCCTACTTATCTTAACGATCAATCTATGTGATGATTAAATATTTGATTATCAACGTTTGAAGACGCTAAAAAAAATGGCCCTATTATACTTTGTTCGAGATTAATTAGTTTTTACAAAAATGAACAAAATACTGCGAGTACTTCTTTGTCAAATGTGATAACGTAATGTGATGGTCGTAAATTGAGAAACCATGTTACTTATATTTAACAATTTTATTTTGTTTTGAAGCCAAAGATTTATTTTAGTTTTCACATTCAAACGTGTATGTGTACATTGTTGTTCGACCTCCATTATGCTAATGCTAATATATTTTTCTAATGAGTGAAATTGTTTGGCAATTATTTATTAATTTACCTGCATTATAATAAAATAGATTACTACTACTTTAATTTGTACTTTATACATTCCAGCTAGTACATACTATATTGATTTAAATTTTAATAAATTTTCGAATTTCTAATCTTAAAATATGTAATCTAATCTCACTTTATAATTATTTTAATTGTCTTACTGTTCTATCTAATAACTTACTCTACATTTAATAATCTTACTGTATCTATTACTAAACTTATCTAATAAACTTTATCTAATAAACTGTACGGACACATCTAATATGAATGCGCTGTGTTATGACTAGAATTGCACATGCAATACCAAAATGGCAGATGGCAGATGCTGCTGTGCAGACTGTTAAGGTCATCCTACAATACGTCGCAAACGCCCCGTCGCTAGTCGCAAAGGGTGGCAACTGCTAGTTGAGAAGTGTTATTTTCGATTGCCGATTGCCAGTTACTATTGCCAAAAAGTTAAAAGATGCTCGACTTTGTTTTAGCTACTGGAAATAACACTTTTAAAGTAACACCTGCCACTCTTCGCGACAGGCGACGGGACGTTTGC
>JASTWR010002074.1:0-26928 GCA_030770355.1 Harpagoxenus sublaevis
TCGCAAAAGATTCGGCTCTCGGAGAGAGAGCTGGTCGCTACAGCCGTCTGGGCGACCATGAATGTCAAGCGGAAGTTAGGAATGGGTTTGAAAACGGTGAAGAAGAAGAAGAAGAAAGCATCGAAAAAAACGGATACTTCGCAGCAGCGAAACGAGGGTGGTGCATTACCGATTCTACCGTTGCTGGGGAGTTCTCGGTTCTCTGGCAGGCGGGGCGGCGGGAAGTCGCAAAAGCCGTGAACGATAACAAAGCTGTGTGGTGTCAGCTAGAAGAGATGCAACGTCACAATCGCGCCATGGAAGGTCGCGGACTTCATCTCGCTCCGTACAAACGCGGGCAGGGGAGTAACATCGAAGAAGAAGAAAGGAAAAAAAAACGTCAAAGAGACGTTAAATATGCCCACGGTGCAACTACCAACGTACAACTGCAACAACTGGCAAAGCGTATGCGCATTCCGTATTTTAGAGGTGTTTTCATGCGTGACTCGTTACCGATCGGCGGTATACGTCGAAACAAGAGCGGTATTGTAAATTTGGACAATACAGCGGGTCCTGGTACTCATTGGGTGGCGTACGCAAAGAGAGGAAATCGTGTGATGTATTTCGACAGTTTCAGTAATCTTCGACCGCCGAACGAATTGGTGCGATATTTCGGACCCAGCGTGACAAAGATAGAGTACAATTGCACACCCGTTCAAACTTATGAGTAGAGCATCTGCGGACAATTGTGCCTGCGGTTTCTTCAAATGATCGATGACAATCTGCGTAAATTTAAAGCCTGACGGTGTCCGTGGAGACTCAGTGTTCGTTAAACTGTTTTCCCGACATGTCTATGACGTTCACGCTGACCGGGAAGAGCAGCATCCTCGCCGTGCACTACTTTCCTCCCATAGATTTAAGCGATGGTGACTATGAGCTCGGTCTAACAGTTTTTGAGACTTATCACACGATACCGAACGTGAATTCCTCGAACAATAAATTCTATTTCGACAAGGACGACACGGAAATTACAATTCGCGAGGGATCGTACGAGATACGAGCCTTAAATGAGTTTTTGAAACGTGCAATTTTACGGAAACGCCCGCGACGCGCAATTCGTTCCAGCGATCGCGATGATCATACATTGGTCGCGGATATCGCGCGAGAGGAGACCGTTCGCGCGAACGACGGCGACAGCGAGGACGAGGGTGTAAAATACCCGATAGTGCTCCGTGCTAATCACAACACGATGAAAAGCGAGATCAATTGCGCTTTCAGAGTAAACTTTAGCAAACCCAACAACATTGGATCGCTGCTGGGATTCTCGTCGAGGCGTATATTGCAGCCGGGAAAATGGCACCAATCGGATCTACCGATTAATATTATCAACATAAACATAATCCGCATAGAGTGTAACGTGACCGCGGGCGCGTACAGCAACGGTAAACGCGTTCATACGATACATGAGTTTTCTCCAAGCGTGCCACCAGGATATAAGATATCGGAAACGCCGGCGCAGATCATTTACCTGCCGATCATCGCGCGGAGCATTACGGATCTAACGATACGCGTCGTGGATCAAGACGGACGATTGCTCGATTTTCGAGGAGAAGAGATCACCGTGAGATTGCACATACGACGGCGACGGCGATAACGCGCGTGAGTGTGCGCGACGTATAAGATGCTCGTGTTGAACGACACAGAGCACGCTAGAGATAAGACTATCTACACTACGGTAGTGACCAACGATATTATTCGATCATCGCCATTATCATCGTCGTCAGGTTACGCTAAAAACACGAAGAAGAAGCTGAAAGCATCGAACGTTGAATTCTTACAATCTTTGGGATTCGCGGTGCGAAATATCTGAGGGAAACATGAGCGATATCCTTAACATTGGAGGCGAGCCGGTCTTTGACGATCGCATTGTCAAGATCGAGACTCACACGTATAACCCGTACGCCAACACAACGTTTGAGCATAGCGACGAGATACGAATACCCATACAACAGCAGGATCTGTATACGTTGCCGTGCGAAAGTTTTCTCTACGGTGAAGGATTATTGAGGATAAAGAAAAGGAACGACGACGACCCTCAGGTAATGCTTGTAAATAATTGCGTGGCGTTCATGTTTGATGAAATTCGATATGAACTTAACGGCGTGGAGATTGATCGCAATAGAAACGTTGGAATAACCAGTACTCTCAAAAACTATGTATCGCTAACGTACGACAATGCTTCGATCATGCGGAATGCTGGATGGGACATTTTATCGAATATATCGGAAGGATATTTCAACTTTTGCGTACCGCTCAAGATGTTGCTGGGCTTTTGCGAGGATTACAAACGCGTGGTTGTTAACGCTCGTCACGAATTGATTTTAATACGAGCGCGTAGCGACAACAATTGCATTGTAGGAAATCCGACGACGGAGCCTGAAATCGAATTGTTTAAATTACAGTGGCGAGTACCTCACGTTACGTTCAACGAGGTCAACAAGCTGTCGATGCTGCGCGCCTTGGAAAACGGGCGATATTTAAGTATGAGTTTCCGTTCATGGGATCTGTACGAGTATCCCATGCTGCAGAGCACGACCAAGCATTCGTGGGCTGTCAAGACTGCGACTCAGCTAGAAAAGCCGCGATACGTCATCTTTGCTCTCCAAACTGGTCGAAAGAATGTTATGTCTCGAGATGCTAGTCGATTCGACCACTGTAACTTGACCAACGTGAAACTTTATCTAAACTCTGAATTTTATCCGTACGACGACATGAATCTAGACATTGACAAAAACCGATATGCCATCCTGTTTGATATGTATGCACGTTTCCGTAAAGCTTATTACGGATTCGAATGCTTTGAAACGTTGTGCACCGTGGTCACATTCCTGACGCAAGGACCTTTTGTTGTCATTGATTGCTCGCGACGAAACGAGTCCGTCAAGAGCTCCACCGTGGATGTGCGAATAGAATTTGACTGCAAAGAGAATGTACCCGCGAATACTACCGCCTATTGTCTCATCTTGCATGATCGCGTAATCGAATACAGCCCGTTGTCGAACGTGGTGCGCAAGATCACGTAAATTGCACTGTCTGCAAAATATTTCGATATAAGATAGACAGATGCATCGCGATAAGGTATAGTACAGATCGCTCCTTCGTTGCGTCATGATCGTGCCTACGTTTGTCGATCTGCAAGGATTCACCGTCGAGATGAAATTTGTCGTGAAGGAGGTGGCGGTGCTGCGAAAGGGGACCGTCCTGGCGCATTACATTTTTACACACCCCATGCCATGGAGTCTCCTGACAAAATCCGACATGTCGTGTGCTTCCTGGTTGATTAAAAATCACCATGGGTTACGATGGGAAGGCGGAAACGTGCCGTACAACATGGCTGAACGCGTAATTACGTCAGCCGTGCTTGGTACAGAAGAGGATGACGATGACGACGAGACGCCGCCGACTCTGGTGTACGTCAAGGGATGCCAGAAACTTGAATGATTGGTGGATCTGCTTAAAAATTATGCGAGAAAAAACCTGATAGTCGAGACTCTGGATGCGGATTACGAAGATATCGAATCTTTAAATAATCTAGATGATACCAATACTATGCGATGCGGAAACCATGTTAAGAATTGCGCATTACAAAATGTATTAAAATTATTTAACTGGTGGTCACGCCAGAAAGAATTGAAATTTTTTTAACAAATAAATTATGAATTTTACAATGTTTTATTTCCTTTTCCCCTTCCCCATTAGTTATTAGATGTAGCGTGTTCTTTGTGTGTTTTTAAGTGTCAAGTGCCTTTTCCTCCCCTCTCCTAAATTCCAGAGCGCGGACTACGCGAAGCATTAATCCCCCACCACCATTATATTGTAGTTTTGGAGAAAGGCGGATGTTACCGCGTATATATACTCTATTAATTTTATACAATCAGTCTCGTATCGGCCGCTTGTGGGAACGGTTCACTTGTCATAACCGAGGGAGAAAATGTATTCCGCTGATGGAAGTAGCGGTAGCAACAGCGGCAACAGTGGTGGCATACGCATGAACTATTACGTGCCGATTCCCGAAGCTGAAACTCCATCGAGTGAGAACAAGTAAGTTTCGTTTTAATTTATAGTCTTCTATTTTTATATCTTTTGAGAATTGTATTATTTTAAAAACTAATCTCATTATTTTGTACAGCATTTCGTCGGAGCGTCGTGCGGTTCGCATACTTAGCAGACGATTTGCCTTGACACCAACTGCTTATAAGTATTTGGAACTGGGAATCAGCGTGGGACCCACGTCTTTTGTGGAATTGATCCTTGGCGATAATCGTGGAAATCAGATAGTGTTACCGCACGAAACGTGGGCAACGATCATGGAAAGACGCACGGATATAGAACAACTCCTGCAATCAACTATCGGTTTATTGCTATCGATTCAAAATTTGGTTGTTCAACACGTTAAAATGCGCGGTGAAAATATTGTGAAACACGTTACGCGACACATGCTTGTACATGAAACCGTCAACTGTACTGTTTTTATTTGAGCTCAAACATTGTGTCGAGCATGAATATTTGAAGCTGTGTCAAAGTACGCATGAGGTAAATGAGAGATTTGATCTATTTGTTTATAGTTTGCAAAGTAGTTTATTTGGTGCCGAGAGAGACGATGCTGTCAAAATCTTGCGTGAAGTTTGTAATAAAACCTCTGTCATAGATTGTGAACTATTAGCTTATGCTGTGGATGAACTTTTGCGTGATGCCTTGAGACGGGGTGATGTACGTTAGCATGGTGGTGAAAAGGATGAGAGTGGGAGAGGAATGGATGGATGGAGTATTGTAAAGAGTGGGATAGAATGCGAGATGATAGCGATAGCGATGTGGTGAGCGGAGAAAAATGTAATATTTTTAAGATTAAAATAAAAAATGTTATATTATATGTTGCAAATTTATACATAATACGATGTATAAGATATTTTTATAAGAACATTTATGTTTTCTTCGATTCCTGTTATTTTGTGAGTCCAAAGTGTGGTAAAAATTAAAAAATACAATTTTTAAATTGTTTTTATTTTGTTTCTTATATGTAAAATATATGAAAATAAATTTTTGTAAAAAGGTACGTAACTCTATTAATGTATTTGTCTTCCTGCTTTCCTTCCCTAGTAGTAAGATTAAGTATTAATATTAGCAAAATAATTTAGTACAATTATTTAAAAAATGATAATTCGCAGGATGTAGATTAAGTGTAATAAGTATAATATGCATCAAAGAAAATAAATAATTATTAAAATTATTAAAATTATATTAAAATATTTTAATAATTATTAATTTTTAACAACTGAATTATAATTAAAAAAATATTATCGCAATTTCTTAATGATATAAGATGGGAGGAATGGTAAACAAAAAGAAAAATAAATTTGAAATTTTTACCATGATATACATGTATTTTAAAAAAATATTTTATACAATTATGTGGTTAGCAAACACTATCATTAAAAATCAAGATTATGAAAGATTCAGTGATTTAAAGCTATATATGCATTTCAGATTAATCTGGTATATGTATATAGAAAATATTAATATATTCTTTTACACCTCTAGAAATTAATAATGAAATAAAATTAACGCTTTCTTAATGCCTATTACTTATTTCTTTCTCCCAATTTTTTTGCAGTATCTCCGCTCTTGCAAACATTTCTTCATGGTCTAAATATGTCTCTATACATTGACGACACCCACGTGCCAATCTCGCACGCATCAACACCTCCCCACAGCCGATGCACTCAGTCTTCGCACCAATGAGTGTGTCAAATAACGCAGATGAAATTGAGTGCCACCGCACTTTCCTTATGAAACCGCGTGGACGTTCTCGACGCTCAAAACATCGTTCACACAGCCGCACGCGTGGGGACTGTAATCGCACGTAACATGGCTGCAATCCAATGACGCAAATGCATTGTAGAAGCGTGACGTAGCGTTCAAGGTGGTCTTGAGGGCGAACTCCATCCAATAGTCTACGCGGCACAGGTTTAATTGGTGGACGCATTTCTATATGTAAATTTTAAGAACGTTTTTTAAAGTTATACAAAAATTAAATATTATATTAATTTCTCTTTTACCTTCTTTTATAATGACCCTGCGATTAGAAAATATGGTAATTATGCATAAAAGGGGCATCCTCTTCGATTTGTTTGTTATTTTAGTATGTTGTTGGGGATGTCTTCCCGAGTCATTTCATATATATATATAAGGGTCGGACTCAAATAGCTTCGGAGATACAAGCTGAGAAAGAGGTATTTATGCATAAAAGCGACTCCCTCTCCGATCTGGTTTATTTTTTAATATGTTGTTGTGGATGTTTTCCCAAGTCATTTTATATATATATACAAGGGCCGGACTTAAATAGTTTCGGAAATACAGGCTGAGAAAAGATAAAAATAATAAATACAAAAATAAACGTTTAATGATGATTTATTGAATACTATCATTAGGAATCTAAAGGATTTCAACCAAGTGTGTTCTTTGTATGTGCTTCAACTTACAAAGCACATACTTGTAAAGCGCGTCACTAACCTATAGGTTAGTGGCGCGCTTTATAAGTATGTGCTTTGTATGTGCTTCAACTTAGAAAGCACATATTTGTTAAAGCAGAGAACAGGTGGTATATGAAAAGTACATATTTATATGTACGATGAATAGTTGGTATATAAATACCCATCCCTGCATGCGGAGAAGTGCGGCAGTCCCTGTGTAGTACAGCCTGTTTGTTTATGTTTTCAAAGTGGCTCTATTGGTTTGTTTTCGATCGGATTACCGCATTCTTTGATGCAATGGCTGAAATCTTTCAGATTCCTAATGATAGTGTTGAATAAATCATTATTAAACGTTTATTTTTGTATTTATTATTTTTATCCTTTCTCAGCCTGTATCTCCGAAGCTATTTAAGTCCGACCCTTATATATATATATGAAATGACTCGGGAAGACATCCCCAACAACATATTAAAAAATCAAGCAAATCGGAGAGGATGCCCCTTTTATGCATAATTACCGAAAATATGACAAAAAATATTGATAAATGTCTTTTTCACACTATTTTTAAATTACGTCACACTTTCCTGCTGTTAGATTTTTTCTCGACTAATACACTTTTTTTCGACCGATGCGCTGGATTTCAAATCACATTCTGTGGTTTTGACGCCCTTAGTTCTTCGTTATATACTTTTCTTCTATCCCTTTTTCTCCCGTTTCAACTAGAGCATCGCATATCGTTTCTTTTTCTGTTTAGCGCATGGTGTCATCAGATGTGTCATCTCAGAGAAGTGACGCTGAGTCGCGTTGATGCTTATGTTATATTTGTTTACAAAATTCTAACCGAATGGTGTCATAAAACATGTCCCAACATGCTCGCCGATAAAACGTCCCTTTCTAGAAAAATGAAGAAGACATCGGCGCCGCGATAATTGATCGTAAATTGTAGCAGCCTGTCATCGGCGCTCGCGCTATTTGTTTAAGACACGGCTCGACAAAGGGCTCTTCCTAGAAAAAATCATGCGGTGGGTATCTGTCGCACCAAAACCCTTGAGTTGAAGAGGAGAGGGGCACTAAAAAAAAAAAAAATTTCCACCGTACAGACTGCACGGCAGACCGCACGTGCACTCTTGAAAGAAATAATTTATAGTCTATGATAAAAGTCTATGATAAACATCTCTTCCTAGAAAAGTGAAGAGGACATTGGCGGCATGATAATTGACCATAAATTAATCAACGCTCGCCTATGCCGGGCAAGACACTGTGTTTATAAACATATCCCGACGAGCGCGCGCCTAAGTCTCGATACCCCCCCCCCTTCCGCCCCGGACCCACGCTGTAGACCGCCACCCTCCCCTTACCCCGATGACCCCCCCGCCATAAGTGCACGCTCCCCCTCCCTTGCCCCGCGGACCCCGCGCCCACCGAGCATGGAGTACCTCGTGCCGCCGAAACCCCTCGCCCCTCTCCCCCCTCGCCATGACTTCATTTAAAACCCGCCTATAACACCTACTAAAATTTTTTCTCGAACGATGTTGGCAGTTCATTTCAGTTAGTAGCGCATGAACACAATAATCCCGATTTCTTAACTGCTGCGTTTTTTGTCAAACTTGTATATAAGTGGTTTAATCTGGTAACATCAAGAACTTGTACACTAGCGTTTGGTAAAAAATAGAAAACAAATATGCTGAGAATATCGAATTTTTACAAGAAGTTATTGATATATTTACAGAGTTAGAAATAGAAAATGGTGAATTTAAACCTGTTCAGAGAGGCATTATTATAACTACTACATCTATAATTCAATTAAGTGACTATCTCCTTATACACAGAAACGTGCAATTTGTTTTAACTTCTCGATTCACTCAAGATTCCATAGAAAATCTGTTTTCACAAATCCGATTGAGACATCCCATACCGTATCCATTAGAAATTATGCAAGACTTAAGACTTGTTTTCGTTGCCATATACGTGTCCCAAAATTCGCGACTCAAAATATTATAGCAAGAAAGTTCTCAAAAAATTAAGTAAAAAAGTTATTTGTAAATTTTTATTTTAAACAGTAGTTTTTGAGATATAAGGGTTTAAAGCTAGCCAATTACAGACTAGGTTTAGACGGACACCTGTCCATGAGTCACGCGTGCGGTAGTATTAGTGAGCGCGCACTTATTGCATACTGACATGACGGGCGCGGTGGACAAAAGATTGTGTGTGTTCTCCATACGTTACCGCGCGCGATTTCATGATATTGATTTCAAATTAATGATGTTAATAAATAAGCGTTACAAATAAGAAATCTTTAAACTATTAAAATTAAACTATTAAACTATTAAAATTTTATCGCTAATATTGTAGATTACAAAGAAACATTGGGATTACTACAATTCATATTAACACAATAACATTAATATTAAAGAATTATTAAGTGAATAAGATTTATAATTAATTATAAGTCGTGATCGCATACGCGCAAGTAATAATTTTTTTATAAGTGTTGAGAGAAATAATTTCATGCGTTACTTCTTTGCTATAATTGGTCTGATCGAACTTAGCGGTTTGGCGGAAAACTCGGTACTAATAACACCATGTCAATTTTATCTTCAATCTTGGAAAAAATATTGCATTTTTCCAGGATTGGAGATAAATTTAACTCTGGTGCTTTGATTAACAAGTAAAAATATTTTTTACTTTTGGGGGTTGCCTAGACCTCCCCTGAACTGATAAATGTGTGGTCGGTATGTCAAATAAAAAAAGCATTTTTTATAAACAATTAAATAAAAAAATGTTTTTTTTTAATGTGGCCACAAATAATATTTTTTCTTTTTAGCACATCTATACTACAGATTTCTCAGTTCAGGAGAAGTCTAGGCAACTCCCCAAAACCAAAAATATTTTTGCCTGATTATCAAAGCACACCCAGAGTCAAATTTATCTCCAATCCTGGAAAAATATTGAAATTTTAAAAATACGATGCCCTGATCACAAAAGCAATCTTTTTGCAAAAGTCCGGTGATTTTCCGTCGTCTTTAGGCACAAGAAACATGACTCACAAAGTCATTAAGTTCATTGACACAAAAATCGTGTTACACGGTGTTATTATAACCGAGCTTTCCGCCAAACCGCTAAGTTCGATCAGACTAATTATAGCAAAGAAGTAACTTGCATGAAATTATATCTCTCAACATTTATAAAAAAATTATTGCTCGCGCGCGTATACAATCACGACTTATAAGTAATTATAAATCTTATTCACTTAATATTTCCTTAATATTAATGTTATTGTGCTAATATGAATTGTAGTAATCCCAATGTTTCTTTGTAATCCACAATATTAGCGATAAAATTTGAATAGTTTAAAGATTTCTTATTTGTAACGCTTATTTACATAATTAATTTGAAATCAATATCATGAAATTGCGCGCGGTAACGTATGGAGAACACACGCACAATCCACCGCGCCCGTCATGTCAGTGTGCATGCTAAAGTGCGCGCTCACTAATCCTACCGCACGCGCGACTCATGGACAGGTGTCCGTCTAAACCTAGTCTGTAATTGGCTTGCTTGAAACTCTTATATCTCAAAAACTACTGCTTGAAATAAAAATTTACAAATAACTTTTTTACTTAATTTTTTGAGAACTTTCTTGCTATAATATTTTGAGTCGCGAATTTTGGGACACCCTGTATATAAAAACAATTAATAGTAGTAGTTATGATAATGATAAGGGAAATTATTTAGATGGATTTCTGGAGTACTTAAATAAAGACAAGAAGACAAAGAAACAAGATGTATGTATTGCGGAAAATAATAATAATGTATTAAATATAAGTACAATTCCCCCTTTCCGTCCTTACGTAATACAACTGTCTAATCTTGAATTAAATTCGTTGTATAATATTGCTGGATATCTTATTAACTCAATTAACCGACTGTGTAAAATTTGTAACAAGTGTTTGCTATCTGTAGGGTCTAAGAGAATATTATCTTATCATTTTACAAGATTAGTACGATATTGAAAGCTTACACTGAGAATTCTTTATATTTCGTTAACAGACATACATTCAGATTTTTTATAAAATTAGAACAGATGTTCAGATTTTATTCAAAATATTTTGTGGATATAGGAAATGCCAATATAAAAACATTTCTTATATCTAAATTTAGTGAGGTCTCTGCTGATCATATTTTAAAATGTCATCAGTTATATTCCAAAATTATCAAAAGATTTGTTATTTTACGATTACATATTTATCACAGGAAAAGTACTATACTTAGTAAAAAACGTATGTATGACAGTAAAACCTCTGGTTTGCGCCAAAATTTTTCTTATTTTATGCCCTTTCAAACGGTAAACTACAAAATATGGGGAGTTCCATTTTAAATTTTTGAGTTAGAGCCCCCTGGGACACTAAAAAATTTTAAGTAAAACTCCCATATTGCAGTATACCGTTTGAAAGGGCATAAAGTAAGTAAAATTTTTGCGCAAACCAGAGGTCGATACGTTAATCCGTTCGGGAGTTATTTAAGGTCAAAGTTGGAAAAAGTCAATTTTTGACCTTAAATAACTCCCGAACGGGTCAACGTATTAACCTCTGGTTAGCGCCAAAAATTTTCTTATTTTATGCCCTTTCAAACGATATACTACAATATAGGGGGTTGCATGTAAGAAATTGGAGGTAACGTTCACGTGAGCTTCAAACGACCATCCAAGGTCAAATCATTGCCACCATCTTATGTCCCCCTTGAAACCATACGACTTTTGTCTAAAACATTTTTTTATTACATTGCAATTTTTCATGTTATTCAGCTGTCTAAGTTAAAATGGGACACCCTGTATATATCGGATCGTAAAAAAATCGGTCATGAAATTAATCGGAAGAAAATGTACTTTTTGAAATAAAATACTACAAAATGCTATGTTTTAGTTTTCACAGTTAATTTTACGTTTAAAAACTAAAGATTCGATTTTCAAAATGTATGTCATTTTTTATTTTTATACAAAAATTCACAAAAATTCTTGCGTCAATTACCAACATTTTGAGCTTGGTCCGATGATGAGAATCTTTTCTTTTAATTTTCTTTCGAATTTTGAAAAATAAAAATGTTTTTCCCGACTTTAGTCTATAATATATTAAGAAAATTGTTTGGAAGGTATCGTTATTTTGTTTTTTTAATTTATAGATTAGATAAATAAGGTTTGCTGGCAAGTATACAACATAATTTGTTAAGTATAATG
The DNA here is from genome assembly GCA_030770355.1 of Harpagoxenus sublaevis. NCBI lineage: Eukaryota > Metazoa > Arthropoda > Insecta > Hymenoptera > Formicidae > Harpagoxenus > Harpagoxenus sublaevis. The sequence continues at coordinate 11,743 of JASTWR010002074.1, forward strand.
ATGAATAATAAATTTTGACATAGTTAATAAAAAAACACTCGTGTAATTTTATGTAAACGCTTATCGGAATTTACGTTTCCTTTTTTTTTTAGTTAGATTTAAGACAATTATAAATCCGATACTCTTCAGAGTTCGAAAATTGTTTTATTAGTGAAGTACCATCGGCTTGAGGAATAATGCAATGAATTTTTCGAATACCAGGTACATGATTTACTTTTGTAAACCGAGTTTCAAGTTCATTTTTCGCAGTCTCATATCGCTCCTTTGGAGAAAATTTCACCATAATATTTGGCAAATGCGATGGTTCCGCCGCCCACTGATACAACTCATACGGAGTACTTATTTGCTTATCCAAAGGAAGCTGCAGGCTTGCTCGAGCAGCAAGTTGTTTTACCGTACCACCTACATCATCACAGGGTCCCTTTCCATGTGCAGTGGCAAAAAAATGCCATTCCAGCATTTTTTTGCCACTGCACATGGAAAATTTGTACTCTTGTGCATAATTCGTTGACAAATTCAGTTGAACATTTTTTAATAAATGTTTCGAGTGATGTGCGTGGTTTAGACACCCATTGTTTATAAGTAATGTCCTCAATATCGTTACTTTCCTTTGCGTCAAGTACAAGTTTTCGCAAAATTTCAGGACCAGGACAGTCGTTACAGTTTCCAAGAAAACATATTTCAGAAGAGTTTTTGCAAATCATCAAGTTTTGGCAGTCGTTGTAATGTTCTAAAGGATGCTCCAACTGACTTGTCAGTCTTTTTAAGTTACAACCTTTGGAAATTAATAATTTAAAATTAATCACCTATTAAGAAACATTTATTAATTGTTTAACACAAATCGATAGCAAAATACTCACCCAACATCATTAATTTCACATTTTGATGGATAGAGCAAACACACACTGTGTGAGTACCACTTGCACCTGCCAAGATACAATTTTTGGGTCGTAAAGCAGCAAACGATAAAAATCTGATCTTTATATCAGTACTCGTATATTGTAATTGGAAAAACTTATAAAGTTCTTTCAAGTTTAACAAAATTAGTCGCTTCTGAATATGAATACGTTTGCCTTCATCATTTCGAATCGAAATGTAATCTTTCATGCCTGGCATGAGTGCGCTAACTTGATCGTCCTTATAAAAATTGATTACGATTTCATTTGTGAGCTCTGCCAGAGGTCGACCTGTGTAAGGTCACCGGCAGAAATGCCTGGACATTTGACATCTGACAAATGTTCTATATCAAATGTCCAGGCATTTCTGCCGTTGCGTGTACATAATTATCTTATATAAATAGATATTCGTAATTAATTACATTACAGCTCTAAATAAATGACATTTATCTAAAATTTATACCTAATTTTTTCCCTGGCATCGACAATATTCCTTCTTTTTCTACAAGTAATTTGGCTCTAGTTACTAAGTACTTAGAAACTTCCATAATAGTCATGATCTTATTCTTACTCCAATTTGATGGCATCAATGTAAGAATTTGTATTTTTTCAGGTCTACTTGTTTTTTTATCATGTAATTTTTCTTTTAATTTGTAAACCATATTGAGAAGATCTTGTGAATCATAGTAGGTAGTCTATGAGAGTTCTATATTTTCTGTGGGCGAGGGGTAAGCGGGGCAGGGGGGTTCCACGTAGTACCTAGAGGGACTCATAGATGGCGTTCGCGACCAAGATCACGGTCGATAATATCGATCGAGGTCACGCGATCTCTTTTACCATCTAAACTAGTCACGTGGTTTTTTTTTACCATCCGAATTAGTCCGATGGTACATACGATTGCTAACTGTACGTAGATAACATACCGAACAAGATTTAATAAGTTGTTTATCTATTATACATATCGACGCGATGTTAGTTGCAAGCGTGCCCTATGAGGTGTTCTCTATGCCCGGTGGTGGTGGTGGGGGTGTGGGGCCCGTGGGGCAAGATACCGGAGGGGGATCGTGCAATTGCGTTGATAGGTCCGCGTTTGAGAGGGAAGCGGAGGGGAAATTTAGGCGCGCTTGTCGGGACAGTGTAATATTTAAAATAACCTAAGGGTGATCGGCTATAATTTGTGACACCGACAATAAATTATCGTGACGTTGGTTTGTCTTTTTTTCTTTTCTTCTTTCTGTGGAGATCCCTTTGTCGAGGGCTTCGTGTTCGAACATGTTTCACGACGCCATTTTGGAGTTGTTAGGTCACGTACTACGTTTCTTTCTATCGTTCGACTCATTTCCCTTCGCGTTCTCGAACTTTCCTCCTCCTCCTCGGTATTTTAATATTTTAAATAATTTAATCATTTTATTAGTTCCTTAAATTTATAGTTTAAGAAAGAGACATTATCGCAACGCATAATTTAAACAAGGAATAGAGGAGAAGAAGGTGGAAGGAGAAAATAATTTAAAATTGTTTACCGTGTTATTGTACATTTATTCGTGTTGTACATTTATTCATATGAAATCTTCTTTACAAGATATGTGTGTTGCGAGGTTTATTAAAACTGAAAAAGAAAAAATACAATTAAGTATGTAAAAATGTATGCACAATTATATATGTACACAAAATTTTGGTACTCACTCATTGTGCCGGTTTTTCCACGATTTATTTCAAGGGTCCATCGGATGTTTGTTCCCAATCGATTGGACATTCATCAATTTGATAATACTTATAAAAATCCGAATCCTTCCAAATCCAATGATGCTCCGATGTTTGAGGCACCATTTGTACATGCGGCTGGCTAATTGCGATCGATCTACTTGATTAACGTCTTGACCCACGTCTTGGTTTTTATCCACATTCGCGTACTCACGATCCAAAAAACATTTCGGTTTTGATGGTTTGGACGGTGGTTTGCGTTGAATGTTATACACAGAATGGTCATGGTCTAAAGATTTAGTTGAATACACTGTGTTGAAAAAATAATCTTGAACTACAGCACAGCATGTCTCAATATTAAAATAAACGTATTCCAAACACATATCTCGTAAATCCTCAATATCACAGGTCTGCAATACTTGATGTTTTGGACACCACTTGTTAGTTCGAGTGAGCACGTTTCGAAATCCAAGTTCTCGATCGCGAAGATTATGCACAATCGATGAACAATAATGTTTACCCATTCCCGCGTTGTCCATATTTAACAGTTACAGCGTGCTCGAATTTTTTCAAAACTCGATACGACGAGAACGTAACTAACTAACGTCCGTGCTCGCCGGAAAAACTAACTAAAATGCTGTAGATTTTATTTACCAAGGTTGAATTTTCTTGGAAAATTCTGGAAGCTTTTGTCGAGGGCTGCATGTCGGGACATGTTACATTGCACTATTTGTGCCAACATTTTTGGAACATAGGTACATATAAAACAGCAGGGTATGGCGCGACTGATACCCGTCATGGTTTTTCTATTTCAAGAAATAACCCTTCATATCTTCGCGGCTGTAAGAAAAAAGCGTTATAGAATTGAGCGCCGATGACAGGCCGCTATAATTTATGACCAAGTATCGTGACGCCGAGATGTCGTCTTTACTTTATTTTTTTGTGAAGAACTTTTTATCTGGGCTACGTGTCCGGATATGGTATATTGCACTATTTGTACCAACATTTTGGAACATAGGTACATACAAAACAGCAGGGTATGGCGCGACTGATACCCGTCATGGTTTTTCTATTTCAAAAAATAACATCTTCGCGGCTGTAAGAAAAAAGCGTTATAGAATTGAGCGCCGATGACAGGCCGCTATAATTTATGACCAAGTATCGTGACGCCAAGATGTCTTCACTTTATTTTTTGTGAAGAACCTTTTATCTGGGCTACGTGTCCGGATATGGTATATTGCACCATTTTTGTGTCAAAATTTTTTAGAAACATATCCAGATTCAAATTTTAAGGGATGTTACTTCTCTTTACGATGCTCTTGGAAAGAGAGAGAAAAAGCGATAGACGAAAATGTATAAAAATGGAGAACTAAGGGCGTCAAAACCACAGAATGTGATTTGAAATCCAGCGCATCGGTCGAACAAGTGTATCAGTCGAGGAAAAATCTAACAGCAGGAAAGTGTGACGTGATTTAAAAATAGTGTGAAAAAGACATTTATCAATATTTTCTGTCATATTTTCTAATCGCAGGGTCATTATAAAAGAAGGTAAAAGAGAAATTAAAATAATATTTAATTTTTGTATAAGTTTAAAAAACGTTCTTGAAATTTACATATAGAAATGCGTCCACCAATTAAACCTGTGCCGCGTAAACTATTGGATGGAGTTCGCCCTCAAGACCACCCTGAACGCTACGGCACGCTTCTACAATGCATTTGCGTCATGGGATTGCAGCCATGTTACGTGCAATTACAGTCCCCACGCGTGCGGCTGTGTGAACGATGTTTTGAGCGTCGAGAACGGCCACGCGGTTTCACAAGGAAAGTGCGGTGGCACTCAATTTCATCTGCGTTATTTGACACACCCATTGGTGCGAAGACTGAGTGCATCGGCTGTGGGGAGGTGTTGATGCGTGCGAGATTGGCACGTAGGTGTCGTCAATGTATAGAGGCATATTTAGACCATGAGGAAATGTTTGCAAGAGCGGAGATACTGCAAAAAAATTGGGAGAAAGAAATAAGTAATAGGCATTAAGGAAGCGTTTAGGGAGAAAGAAAATAAGTAATAGGCATTAAGAAAGCGTTAATTTTATTTTATTATTAATTTCTAGAGGTGTAAAAAAATATATAATTATTTTCTATATACATATATCAGATTAATCTGAAATGCATGTATAGCTTTAAATCACTGAATCTTTCATAATCTTGATTTTTAATGATAGTGTTTGCTAACCACATAATTGTATAAAATATTTAATTAAAATACATGTATATTATGGTAAAAATTTCAAATATATTTTTTTTTTGTTTACCATTCCTCCCATCTTATATCATTAAGAAATTGCGATAATATTTTTTTTTAAATTATAATTCATTTGCTACAAATTAATAATTATTAAAATATTTTAATATAATTTTAATACTTTTAATAATTATTTACTTTCTTTGATGCATATTATACTTATTACACTTAACCTACATCCTGCGAATTATCATTTTTAATAATTGTACTAAATTATTTTGCTAATATTAATACTTAATCTTACTACTAGGGAAGGAAAGCAGGAAGACAAATACATTAATAGAGTTACGTACATTTTTACAAAAATTTATTTTCATATATTTTACATATAAGAAACGAAATAAAAACAATTTAAAAATTGTATTTTTTAATTTTTACCACACTGTAGACTCACAAAATAACAGGGGAATCGAAGAAAACAAATGTTCTTATAAAAATATCTTATACATCGTATTATATGTATAAATCTGCAACATATAATATAACATTTTTTATTTTAATCTTAAAAATATTACATTTTTCTCCGCTTACCACATCGCTATCGCTATCATTTCGCATTCTATCCCACTCTTTACAATACTCCATCCATCCATTTTTCTCCCACTCTCATCCTTTTTACCACCATGCTAACGTACATCACCCCGTCTCAAGGCATTACGTAAAAGTTCATCCACAGCATAAGCTAATAGTTCACAATCTATGACAGAGGTTTTATTACAAACTTCACGCAAGATTTTGACAGCATCGTCTCTCTCAGCACCAAATAAACTACTTTGCAAACTATAAACAAATAGATCAAACCTCTCATTTACCTCATGCGTACTTTGACACAGCTTCAAATATTCATGCTCGACACAATGTTCGAGCTCAAATAAAAACAGTACGGTTGACGGTTTCATGTACAAGCATGTGTCGCGTAACGTAAGTCACAATATTTTTACCGCGCATTTTAACGAGTTCCATTTTTAGTTCTTGCTATAAACGGTCGGACCACAAAAAACGACTATTGAAGGACAATAAACAGAAATAAACGGCTATCAAACCACCATCGAACCACTATCGAACTACTATTAACCCACTATCAACCCACCGTCGAACCACCATCAACCCACTATCAACCCACTATCAACCCATCGTCGAACCACCATCAACCCACTATTAACCCACTATCAACCCACCATCGAACCACTATCAACCCACCATCGAACCACTATCAACCCACCGTCGAACCACCATCAACCCACTATCAACCCACCATCGAACCACTATCAACCCACCATCGAACCACTATCAACCCACCATCGAACCACTATCAAACCACTATCAACCCACAATCAACCCACCATCAAACAACTATCAACCAACTATCAACCCACTATCAACCCACCGTCAAACCACCATCAACCCACCATCGAACCACCATTGAACCACCATTGAACCACCATCGGACAGCTGTCGAGCAACTAAAGAACAGCTATCAAACAGCTATCAAGCGGCTAACGAACGGCTTCGGAACGACTATGAATGGCTAACAAACAGCTATAAACGGTCAGCGGCCGACAATGAACGGTTATTAAACCACAATACCCAGAACTGAACGGCTTTTAACTATTCAAAAGCCGTTCATTTTTGGTTATTGTGGTTTAATAGCCGTTCATTGTCGGCCGCTGACCGTTTATAGCTGTTTGTTAGCCATTCATAGTCGTTCCGAAGCCGTTCGTTAGCCGCTTGATAGCTGTTTGATAGCTGTTCTTTAGTTGCTTGACAGCTGTCCGATGGTGGTTCAATGTTGGTTCAATGGTGGTTCGATGGTGGGTTAATGGTGGTTTGACGGTGGGTTGATAGTGGGTTGATAGTTGGTTGATAGTGGTTCGACGGTGGGTTGATAGTGGTTCGATAGTGGTTCGATAGTGGGTTGATAGTGGTTCGATGGTGGGTTGATAGTGGGTTGATAGTGGTTCGATAGTGGGTTGATAGTGGGTGGATAGTGGTTCGATAGTGGTTTGATGGTGGGTTAATAGTGGGTTGATAGTGGTTCGATAGTGGTTCGATAGTGGTTTGATGGTTCCCTCAGGGGTCGGGGGCGGTTTACCGGGACTCCCTAGGGGCTCCCGGGGCCGTCCCCGATACGGGCATTGCGAACCCGAGGTACCCTAGCACAGCAGCACCGTAATCTCCGTCAGCCGCGAGGCTGGCGGAGACCGGGGGGCCCTTTTCAGGGCCCGCGAGGGAGGCGACCTCTATAAAAAGTCGCTCGGCCGGTCGGGGCTGTGTGGGATTGAGCCTTAGCTCTCTCCACGACCTATGGGAAGGAAAACCCAGACAGAAAACCGGGGTCCGGTCGCCCCGCTTAGGAGTCTGACAGTCGGGTCACCCCGGTCTAGGCCCGGTACATCCCCGGCTTCTCAGACTCCAACGGCCGGTAGGGGTTGGCGGCCCTGACTCCAAACGCCCGGTCGGCCGGGACCGTTAGGGGGATGTTTTTACACCTCCCGCCGGCATAGAGGAAGGTCACCTCGATAAAAAACCACGGGGTGGGGTTGGGGAGGGTGGTCCCCGTTCCCGAGGCGGGCAGGGATGCCGTCTCGCCGAGGGAATGGGAGGGCCCCTTCCCTCCTTCCTCCATTGCACGCCGGTGCTCCGGCAGGAGGGGGAGGGGGGGTATCCCTCTTTCGACCCAGCCCAGGACGTGGTCCTGGGTTGGACGGAGGAGAGGCCCACACTCGGTGGTTGCACACCAGGGACGTGGTCCCACGGTCTGCCGAGTGTGGAGGGTCGTCGGGCCGCTCGGACGTATTCCGAGGTCGGGGCCGGCGACCTGGGTGGGAGATCGCCCGGGCCACTCGGACATATTCCGAGGTTGGGGCCGGGCGATGCTTGTGAAGGGAGACCCGTCGGGCCGCTCGGACATATTCCGAGGTCGGGGCCGGCGGGTCTTGGCCGCCGGATGAAATAGACCGGCGGCGCGTTTGGTGACTGCCAGTGGTCGGGGATCGCATCCCTCCCGAACCCGGCCACTGGAGTCGGAGAACAGCCGTCGGTGCGGAGGTTACCTCGGCCGGCGGCTGAACACGGTAAGCTGGTCGCCACGGCGGGTAAGGCGTTGGAGGGGGTGCGACCTCCTTCGCCCCAACCGTCCGTGGGGCCCCCCGCGTGGCGGCACCCGCCGCGGTGCCCCGGGGGTCGGAGCCCGGGGACCCCTGAAAGCCCGCGCGTAGTTGGGCCTCGATGCCCTCTGCGCGGGGGTGTGTAAGGGGCCGGAGGCCAGTGCCCCCGATGCCTATCCGGGGGCCCGAGCCATAGCCACCTCCCCTGGGGGAACTCGGGGGCGTCGGTCGGTCGGAGGGTTTTCCGGTTGGCCGGCGAGGGCATGCCCTGGGTGGTGGAGCCGCGGCGGGGAGCGGGATATAAACAAAATGAAAGACTCGAATAAAATCCCACAAAATGAGAAGGAGGAGGAGCATAGCTCCGGTGGTGACGGCGCCGGAGGGAGTAAGCGCGGAGGGGGGGGCAGTAAGATTCCGACTCCGGCTTCTGGCCGGGGATTCTCTGGCCCCCGATGTGAAAAAATAAGGAGGGATCTAGCCAGCACTAGCTCTTCCTCGCAAGGGGACAAGAGGGCGTCGCGCGATAGACACCGGTCAAGGTCGCCGTTGGTGTTAATTGACCGGATACCGTCGAAAAGTGCGAATCATCCGGCCTCCGTCGCGCCTCGGCAGCGGTCGAGGAAAAGGATGATAATTACGTCATCCAGCGAGGATACTGATGCCGGAATGGCAGGAGAAGCCACCGAGCTGAGTGGCTGTGAAGACGGTGTAGAGGACGACAAGGGGAAGGGGGAACCGGTGCTCTTCACGAAGAGTCTTCCGGTGGCAGACAGGCTTGCCCTCACAATGAAAAGGAAGGTCGAGGAGGTCAGAGATCCGGGTGTGGTTCCTGGACTTTCGGTCTCCCGAAGGAGGAAGGAGATGGAGGCCTCGGAAGAGCTAAAAATGTCTCCAACGGAGGAAATCCCGGCCCTAATTATCGAACAAATTAGGGTCGTGGATAAGGTTAACGAGCGTTCCACAAATATTAACGGCGCACTCAAGGGTGAGCTTAATACGGCAACAGCCACCCTCTCAGCTGCCATAAACGAGCTGATCGTACGCCTCAGGGAGCCGAGCACGGGCTTCGCCAGGGACGCAGAAGTGGAGGCGCTGAGGCGGAAAGTCTCCTCACAACAAGAGGAGATAGACTCGATGAGGGCGTTGCGGGAGGCAAACGCTCGCCTGCAAGCAGAGATGCAGGAGCAACAGGCGAAGATGCTGCAGTTGCAAAAACAGCTGCAGCAAATTCAAGCTCAAACCGCTGCCCTCCCCCGAACGGAGGGGGGACCAAACAGCGGCAGAGCCAAAAGGAAGAGGCTGGTTGTGGAGAGCTCGGCCCCCGATACTGAAGAGGATATGGAGGTCGGGGTAGAGAGTACCTACAACCAGGTAATGGAGGAGGTGCGTAAGGAGGGGATGCCTCCGGTAGTGAGACCCCCTCTTTTGGGGGTAGCCAGGGTGATCGAAGATGCTGTTCCCCCTGCAGGGGCGGCGTTACCGAGAGTAGGGGATGGGCCTGGGGGAGAGGGCGGCATGGAAGGCCTGGAGAACAGGCTCTACCGGTCCCTGGAGAGGAGATTGGAGGGTCTTTTCGAGGGCCTGGTGGAAAGGATCGCACCTCGGAATAAATCCCCACGAAGGGAGCAGGAAAAGGCGGTTTCTGTGCCTGCAAGTACTGTTCCCGGGAAGTCGGTCGCAACGGGTGCTGGCGCAGGAACGACCAGGAAGGGCGCCGTCCCGAAGGCACCAGTGGCCAATAAGGTCAAGGACGGCACGGCCTCTAAAGGGAAGGAAGGGAAGATTGACGGAGGAACACAAGCGATACTTCCCCCGGCAAAACCGACTCCCCTCGCCGCAGGGACCCAGACGTGGGCAACTGTGGTGAGAAGAGGTAAGAAGGCGGATGCCAAGAAAACGCCGGGGCCGCAGGCTGCTACACCCGGCGGCGGAGTGGCCAAAGGCAAGACCGGCCCCGCTACCGAGGGGGCCTCGCGGCCTAAGAAGGCAAAGAAAAGGAGAGTTCCGCGTACTGCCGCCGTGACACTGACGTGCCCGGAAGGGGATTACGCGGAAATGATGATGCTTGTCCGTGGGAGCATAGGCAGGCTCTCTGAGCTTGGGATCGACCGGGCACTCGACATAAGGCGCACCGCTACGGGTGCGCTGAACTTAGAGGTGGCCGGCCCCAATTGTTCGGCCAAGGCTGACGTCTTGGCGAACAAAATGAGGGAGGCCCTTGCCGGAAAAGAGGGCGTAAGGGTGGCACGCCCTGAAATGATGGCGGAGATTCGTCTGAGCGGGTTGGACGAGTCGATCCGCGAGGACGACGTCAGGGCCGCCATCGCGGAGAAAGGGGGAATTCCCCCTTTTAATATCCAGGTGGGCCCGGCCAGGAGGGCGCCGAGCGGAATGAATACAGTGTTCGTCCGATGCCCCCTGGTCGGCGTCAACAAGCTCTCTGGGGAGAACAAGATAGACGTGGGTTGGGCGCGAGCCAAGGTGGAAATACTGGACAAACGTCCACTGCAATGTTTCCGCTGTCTGGAGGTCGGCCACACTAGGGCCACGTGCAAAAGCACGATTGACCGCACCGGTCAGTGCTATCGGTGCGGAGTGGCCGGCCACCAAGCTCGTGATTGTGACGCCCCGGTAAAATGCGCAGTGTGCGCTGACGCCGGGCGTCCTAGCCAGCATAGGGTGGGAAGCAGGGCCTGCCCTGGTGCTGGCAAGGGGAAAGGTGGCCAACCGGCGAAGAAGAAGGGAGACGGCGATGGGACAGTGCCCGTGAAAAAGAACGGAGGCGCCCCTCAAGCTAAACCAGCTGGGAAGGGGACCAAAAAAATAGTGGTGGCGCTGGCCACAAATGACGACAGGCGGAAATCGGCTCCTTCTGGTCCCAGAAAGACGAGCGAGGTGACCCTGGTTGGACACAAAGTTGTTCTCAGGGCGCCGGGGAAGCCGAAGGAAAGGGACAACGAGCCAGGGATTGGCTCCAAGGAGGAAGAAAGGATGGACTGGGTGGCGGGTGAGGGTTCCACAGGGTGGACGGAGCCCCCCGCGGAAACAACCCAGAAGCCGGAGGAGGCCAATGAGCGAGAGATCCCGCCAGAGGATCAGAAAGCAATGGAGGTTGAAGCGGGGGACTTCGTGGAGGATGGCCAATAAATGGCCATACGGGTCCTCCAGGGCAATCTCAACCACGCCCGTGCTGCCCAAGACATGTTTGTGCACGAAATGGCAGAGCGCGGGTGTGGATTGGGGGTGGTGGCGGAGCCATTCGGTGTCCCGGCAAATCACCCATGCTGGGCCGCTGACACTGCTGGCTCCGTTGCCATAACATGGCGGGATCTCCCGGAGTCCCCCCCGTGCTCGAAGGATGAGTGCGGGGAGGGATTCGTAAGTGTGAGATGGGGGCTCATCTCCGTCGTGGGGGTATACACCCCTCCAAGATGGGACCTTGCCAAATACGAGAGTGTGTTGCACGATATTGGCGCGTGTGTGCGTCGTCACCTCTCTCGGGGCGGCAGGGTCATGGTGCTGGGGGACTTTAACGCGAAGAACCCCTTCTGGGGATCTCCCAGCGCCGACCAAAGAGGAAGAGTCTTGGAGGGATGGGCGTCGGGCCTAAACCTGTGTCTTCTCAACACGGGTCGCGTGAGCACGTGCGTGCGCCGGCAGGGGGAATCAATAGTGGACCTCACATGGGCCAGTCCTCCTGCTGCGCGCCTGGTACACAATTGGGGGGTGGTAACTGACGGGGAGACCCTGTCGGACCACCGGTACATCCAAATGGTGGTCCTAGCCACCCCCCCGGACGTGCTGGCCCGGCGCCAAGCCGCGGAGCGTTCGCGGCGGAGATGGGCCCACAAGAAGCTCGACCGGGATCGCCTGCGTGCGGCGGTCCTGGTATTGACATGGGGGCTGACCGAGGTAGAAGAGGCCGCTGGGACGGCCGGGGAGGCCACTGATGTCGACGCGGAGGCGGAGCGGCTTCAGGAACTCATGGCGAGGGCCTGCGACGTCGCGATGCCCCGCGTCGGCAGGCTTCCCCCCCGGCGTGCGGCGTATTGGTGGACGGACGACATTGCCGCGCTGAGGCAGTCGTCCGTCCACGCTATGAGAAGATTTCTCAGAGCCCGCGCGGGGCGCGGGCCACTCAGCGTGGAGGAGGCTGGAGAGGCCTGGCGTGCCGCCCGTCAGGACCTCTCCAAGGCGATTAGGGCGGCCAAGGAGAGGGCTTGGGGGGAGCTTCTCCACACGCTCGAGGAGGATCCGTGGGGGCGCCCTTACAAACTGGTCCTCAACAGGTTGAGACCATGGACGCCCCCACTAACGGAGACTCTAGACTCTCAGTTCGTCGGCAGGGTGGTGGGGACACTTTTCCCTGCCGACAGGGGAGGAGCGGTGCTCTTCCCCGAGGTCGCGGTCCCTGAGTGGGACCCGGAGCTGAGGGTCACGAGAGACGAGCTGGAGAGAGCTCTCCGCCGGGTCAGGAAGCGGAAGGCTCCTGGCCCGGATGGCATCCCAGGGAGGGCCTGGGTCTTGGCCGCTGGGGGACTGGCCGACCAACTGCTTAAGTTGTTTACCGACTGCCTCAGGGTCGGCCGGTTCCCCTCGGGGTGGAAGGAGGCCGGTCTAGTCCTCCTGCCCAAGGAGGGAAAGTCCGCGGACTCCCCGTCCGCGTATCGGCCCATCTGTCTGCTGGACGAGGTGGGCAAGATATTCGAGAGAGTTATTGCCGGACGCCTCGTCCGGCACCTGTCCCGGGGTGAGGGTATGGGCCTCTCCGACGAACAGTTTGGCTTCCGGTCGGGGAGGTCGACAATAGACGCGATTTTGCGTGTCGTCTCCCGCACGGGGGCCGTGACTGGGGGGGGCGGGGTGGCGTTGGGTATAAGCTTTGATGTATCCAACGCCTTCAACTCCCTGCCCTGGCCCGCGATAGGGGAGGCCCTGGTGAGACTCGGCGTGCCCGAATATCTCATTCGGGTTATCGCCGACTACCTCCGGGACAGGGGACTGATGTTTGTCGATCGGGATGGGGTTGTAAGGACCAGGCTCATCGAACGAGGTGTCCCGCAGGGGTCTGTGTTGGGGCCCCTGCTGTGGAATATAGGGTATGACCTGGTCCTGCGGACTGCTCTCCCCGAGGGGTGCTGGCTCTCGGGGTACGCAGATGATGTGTACCTGGGAGTCGGCGGGGGGAGCTGGCGGGGGGTCGTTAGACTGGCCAATGTGGCGGCGGCATGCGTGGTGCGCTCCATCAGGCGGCTGGGCCTTAAGGTGGCCCCGCAGAAGACACAGGCTTGTTGGTTTTACGACAAGTCTCTGCGGGGTACACCGCCGGCGGGTCTTTGCCTGACGGTAGAGGGAGTCTGCGTCCCAATAAGCCCTCAAGTGAAATACTTGGGGTTTGGCTGGACGAGGCCATGAGCTTCAGCGAACACATTGCCCGCGTGGCTCCTAAGGCGAAGGGAGTCGCAAATGGCCTTGCCAGGCTCCTGCCCAATGTGGGTGGGGCCAGCGGGTATGTGCGTCGCCTCTATGTGGCGGTGGTCCACAGCGTGATGACGTACGGTGCACCAGTGTGGAGCGAGCGGGTGGCGGCCAACCCCCGCCTTAGCAGAGAGCTCACGGCCGCACAGCGCATAATTGCGCAACGGGCGGCCAGGGTGTACCGTACAGTGTCGCACGCGGGGGCGACGACCCTTGCCTGTATCCCCCCGATTATGATGATCTCGGAGGCCCAAACCTGGGTCTACAGGAGGGTAAGGGAGATCGAATCGGGGGGGAACATAGTTGTTCCTAGGGCAAGGGCCGCGCTGAGGCTCGAGGCCAGAAGGGCCCTCCTCGATGAGTGGAGCGTTTGGCTCACCAACCCCCAGCTGGGGGGGAGGAGGGTCCGTGAGGCCGTCCAGCCGCATCTCCGAGAGTGGGTGGAGGATCGGAGGGGACGCGGGCTGACGTTCCGTGCGGCGCAGGTGCTGACCGGGCATGGCTGCTTCGGGGAGTACCTGTGCCGCATCGGGAAGGAGTGCACTGCGCGATGTCACCACTGCCCGGGGGGGGGGGGACACGGCGCGGCACACGCTGGAGCACTGTCCGGCGTGGGAGGAGCTGCGTCGTGCCCTTCGGGCGAGTATCGGGGAGGATCTCTCCCTCCCGGCCATAGTCGCTGCGGCGGTCGGACCGGGGGGAGGGAGAAGTGGGATGCCTTTACCTCCTTCTGTGAAAGTGTAATGACACAGAAGGAGGCGGCAGAAAGAGTAAGGAGGGGGGAGGTTGCTCCTCCTACTCCTTCTGAGAGTGGGAGTGACGGGGGGCCGCCGCCGCCGCCGCGGCCGCGGGCGGCGCGGGGCCGCGGTGGACCCCCCGTTGGAGCCCTTCCAATGAGGGCGGCAGCGGTTGGTGGGGGGAGGGGGGCGGTTGCACCTCCTCTCTCCACCAGTGAAGACGAGGATGGCGGGGGACCACCGTCGCCGCCGCGGCGCCGACGACTGCGCCGTCGGCCGGGTGGCGGCGCCCCTGCGGTGGCCCACGCGGGGGTGGGCGGATGACGGTGAGGGGAGGGGGGGGCTTTCTCGGCGCCTGAGCGCTCTGTTCATCTCCCCCCCCCATGTCGGCCTCGCCGAGGAGAGGTTCACCCTCTTACCCCCTTTTGACGGCGCCGTGCTCTGCCTGGCCTCTGCGTCCGCGGGAGGGGAATGGTGGGAGGTTTAACCTCCCTAGCCCTGTCCTCTCGTGGGCGGCGGGGGCCTGGGGGGCGCGGATGGGGAAGAGGAATGTGCTGGGGGGGCGGGCGTGCGGGCGGGGATAACCGCGCGCCCGCAATGAAAAACACCCCCCAGAGTGAGGACTGGCGGGCTGGAGTTGTTGTCCCTCCAGCCCGCCGTACAGCAGTAAAGCCCATTAGGGCTTAGGAATTATTATTCCCGAGAGGGTGCCCAGGTATAGGGCGTGGCGCGGGGGGGGGCCCTGGAAGAATCATTGCGTTTCCCGGGGTCCTCCCACTTCAACGCGCCGTGAAGGACAACCGTGGAGTTTTAGCCGGTAAAAATCCGGCACTCTCCCTGCCTCTCCCCGGAGGTGGGGGGTCTTCCCCCTCCTCGTCACAGAGGGGGCTACTGGGTAAACCGGCCTTTCGGCTTGGGATCCCAGTAGTCGAAGATTTCTCCCGTAAAAAAAAAAAAAAAAAAGT
>JASTWR010002075.1:0-26924 GCA_030770355.1 Harpagoxenus sublaevis
CGTTAAAGGACAAAAGCTTTCGAAACTCCTCATCATTGAAACTATATTCATCTTCTATTCTGGTCATACTTCTAGCTACATCACGTAGACTTTGTAAGAATATTTGGAGTTGTGGTCCTCTTATCAGATACGGTCTATTGACAAAACGTAAACCAAGTAACAGAGGTTGGTAGGAGATAACCTCGATCATTCAAATGATGTCTACATGATTTGACATTTTCAGGAATAAAAATATTTCTACAAATGAAAACATTAGCCTTACACTCCATTGAAAGTCGCATGCAAATCAAACTGGGCATTACAATGAGACAGGTACCGTTGTTAGTTTGGGTTACAACATTTAATCTCAAGCAGCCAGGATCTTGTTCAACAGCTCTTATCTCTTCAAGAATTGACCGATTACAATTAAGGCATAGTCGTGTACGATCAGTTACATCCAAAGGAGGCAAATTAAAAGCATTTCGTCTATGAATAGCTATTTCTAGTTTACCAGCATTTTCTTCTCTATCAATACGAGCCATTGTTCTTAAAGGAAATCTTCCATTACAGATGTAACAAAAAAGATTTTGGTTTGCCATTTTATACTACAGAAATGTCACTTTATTTTGATTGTGAGTAGCCGTGAAAACAACTGATTTTGAGTAGCCGTGAAACAACGATTTTGAGGTAGCCGTGAAAACACTGATTTTGAGTAGCTGTGAAAACAACTGATTGGTGATGTGCCGCGAGAAAACAACTGATTGTGAGTAGCCGTGAAAAACACACTGATTTTGAGTAGCCGTGAAAACAACTGATTTTAACCTTGGCAACGCCACCAAGATCAATCTGCTAAAAATCAGTAAATACATAGATCTTTTAAGCCCTATAACTTTCATCTGAAACAATTTTTTGTAAAACTTATATTTTCGAGATATTTCACCGGTCCGATACTTTTTGCCCCACCCTGTATATCATATACATATATATTGCGAACTAAATATTTATTACCATATATATATGTAAAAAAAGATTTTTATTTATTTCGTGATAAATATCAATGTATCACTTATACTTATAACATACGATCTTACTACTGCCCCAAGTAGCAAAGTTGACGTCAGAAGACTAAATATACGTTTTTACAAAAAATTGTTTCAGATGAAAGTTATAGTGCTTAAAGAAAATCTATTGTAATTTACTGATTTTAGCAGATTGATTCTGGGTGGCGTTGCCAAGGTTTAAAAATCAGTTGTATTTCACGGCTACTCAAAATCAGTTTGTTTTCACGGCTACTCAAAATCAGTTGTTTTCACGGCTACTCACACATCAGTTGTTTCGCGGCACATCACAATCAGTTTGTTTTCACAGCTACTCAAAATCAGTTGTTTTCACGGCTACTCAAAATCAGTTGTTTTCACGGCTACTCAAAATCAGTTGTTTCACGGCTACTCACAATCAAAATAAGTGACATTTCTGTTAGTATAAAATGGCAAACCAAAATCTTTTTTGTTACATCTGTAATGGAAGATTCCTTTAAGAACAATTGGCTCGTATTGATAGAGAAGAAAATGCTGGTAAACTAGAAATAGCTATTCATAGACGAAATGCTTTTAATTTGCCTCCTTTGGATGTAACTGATCGTACACGACTATGCCCTTAATTGTAATCGGTCAATTCTTGAAGAGATAAGAGCTGTTGAACAAGATCCTGGCTGCTTGAGATTAAATGTTTGTAACCCAAACTAACAACGGTACTGTCTACATTTGTAATGCCCAGTTTGATTTGCATCGACTTTCAATGGAGTGTAAGGCTAATGTTTTCATTTGTAGAAATATTTTTATTCCTGAAAATGTCAAATCATGTAGACATCATTTGAATGATCGAGGTTATCTCCTACCACCTCTGTTACTGGTTTACGTTTTGTCAATAGACCGTATCTGATAAGAGGACCACAACTCCAAATATTCTTACAAAGTCTACGTGATGTAGCTAGAAGTATGACCAGAATAGAAGATGAATATAGTTTCAATGATGAGGAGTTCGAAAGCTTTTGTCCTTTAACGAAAGAACAATTCCGAGAATTATTCACTTATTGCAATAGAGTCCCTTGTGCTGGTGGTTACAGATATGTCAGTAAAAAAGACCTATTACTTTTTTTATGTAAGTTGCGACAGGGACTTTCGGACGAATTCCTCACTCATATGTTCCAGTATTCGAGTAGACAAGCAACAAGTATGGCTATTGCAACTGTGAGACAGTCTTTGATGTTGCGTTTTGTACCTAGCAATATTGGCTTTGATGCTATAACACGCGACGTTTATATTGCTAGACATGTTACGGCAATTCGCCAACGAGTTGTATAACCCGGAGCCTGATACTCCTCGAGTTATTGCAGCCATCGATGGTACTTACACTTTCATCCCAAAAAGTACCAACTTCAGAGCACTACGACAGTCGTATTGCGTACACAAAAGCCGCCATTTAGTCAAACCGCACTTAATAGTTGCACCCGATGGCTACATTCTTGATATCCAAGGTCCATACTTCTCTGATAGTCGTAACAATGATGCTGCTATTTTACAAAACGAGTTTGATAAAGATGCTGAAAGAATGAGGCAATGGTTTCAAGAGAACGATATTGTAATTGTTGATCGTGGATATCGAGATGCTACTGTATTATTAAATCGTTTGGGCATTTCTTGGAAGATGACAGCACATCTCGAACGTGGCGACATCAACTTAACACTGAAAATGCTAATGCTTCGCGTTTAGTTACGAAATCGAGGTGGGGTAGTAGAAGCTAGAAATGGACATATTAAATCAATCTTTAAATTCTTTGATCAAGTCGTACAAATCCAACATGTTCCACATATAGGAGACTTTTACCGGATAGCTGGTGCAATAATTAATAAATATCACCCTTCTTTTAACAATGGAAGATGCTAATATTGAATTAGCTCAACGATTACTCAAAAAGGCAAAGGAACCAAACGTTCTTCAAGCACTTGTAGAAATAGAAAATCTTCACAGGCGAAACGCTCAAAGATGGATTCGTTTAGATGCAGCACACTTAGATGATTTCCCAATTCTAACAATTGACCATTTGAGGGATCTCACTTTTGGTACGTATCAAATAAAACTATCTCCTTCATATGTGCAAGATAAGTTACGTAGAGATGATGATGAAGAATACCAAATTGAGATGTTACAAGAAGACCGACTACCTTGGCCAGGTTTGATGAGAGTTAGAGTATATTCTAGATTTCGTAACGCGACAAAACATCAACTTTGGATAGCATATCGATCAACTCTCGAAGAAAGAGAAAATGACCAAGTGGAAGAGGAGGATAATCCGATAGAAGGTCATTATTGTACTTGCAAATCTGGCGCTCGAACTGTCGGCACCTGTGCACATATTGCCAGTGTCATATGGTACATAGGATATGCAAGACATCAGGAAAATATTCACTATCCTTCTGCAAGACTGATTCAGAGTGTGCAAGATGCTGGAAATCGTCCACAAGAATAGTATAACCGAAGACAAAATCCCTCAGGATATCAATTGCATCACCTCTTGTAGGAACTCATTGATGGTTTGACACACAACCCTCGGTCTTGCCTTAGCTGGCCGGATCAACCCTCGATCTTGCCTTAGTTGGCTGGTTCGCATGTTCAATATTTATTTATTACATATATATATATATATATATGTAAAAATCGATTTTTATTTATTTCGTGAATAAATATCAATGTATCACTTATACTTATAACATACGTCTTACTACTGCGGATGACCATATTTCACTACTTTGACCCTTTATATCTTGGGAAATATTGACTTTTGGGACTTGGTGCAATGATAACTTTTTATCAGCATGGCGAAAACTATAACATAGTGAAATTTCAGCCAATTTGACCGAAAACCATTTTCCATAGGTTTTGTGCGGGGTCCTTTGGCGCTTTTCTTCGCGCCGTATAGATGCTGAATAGAAAGAACGTCCTCTAGACCAAGTTTAACGGGGAACGACTTATCGGGCGCGAACGCGTACATCACCGCGTCCGGGTTGGTCGTGTGCATCAGACCTAGAGCGTGTCCGATCTCGTGCGTCAGAGTTTGAAGCAGATGCTGCGTTCCCGCGGGATTGTCGGTCAGGTATATGTGCCACGGTTCCGCTCTGTCGACGTGCACCTCCGAGACGAAGTCGATATCTCCGGTCGGGTAGAACGCGTGAGCCAGTACCCCGCCGCGACCGTCCAGATCCGCCGAGCACATTCCGTCCGATCGAGAGCCCGCGTACGTGTGAAGACCCTCGCGAAACGATATAAGAATGTCGGGGTTCTGCGAATCGCGCTCGAAGGTCAGCGACGAATTCGCCGTCCACAGATCGAACGCGGCTTGAGCCGTTTTCAGTATCTGCGCAGTGGCCAGGTGGAAGTTCCACCTGAGGTGCGTCTTCGGCCATTTGCGCGTGAGCGGGGCGTACGTGCGCTCCGACACGTCCTCGACGCCGCATCGCGGTTTGCGCATCAGATTCAGCGTCTCCTCGTTCAATTCGCCGTTGCCGGGTAGTCGGTAGTATTCCTGGAACAGCTCGACAGCCTGACGGAGATCTCGGTCGGTGTTCCCGGACGAAGACTTCTGTAGATCGTTGTCCAGATATCCATATTTCCGCAGATATCGGGTCGCCGTCTCGCTCTCGTTGGACTCGCGGTTCGCTGCGACGACGACGGCGATCGCGCACAGAGCGACGCGCGCGAGCGACATCGCCGAGAAGAGGGGTGGAAACGAGAAGCGACGCGCGTCACGGCCGGAGCGCGATTGACGGAGGTACAGGTGTCGAGGAGCGTCGTGACGCGGGGTAGGGGAATATTTTTAGGGCGAGAATCGCTAGACGCGCGAGACAGGGCGTTGTCGCGTCGGACGAGGAAAGTCGTTTTTTCGCGTTTCAGGAAGATCGATATCCGGGAGATGAGTCATCTCGCGGTCAGGAAATCGGCGTCCGGGGAATGAGCGTATTTTTTTCGCGATTGACGTCAGGGGATGACTCCGTTTTTCGCGGTCAGGAAATCGACGTCCGGGGGATGACTCTGTCCACGACTCGCGTTTTCCGTTCGAGATAAGCGATTCTTCCAACATAGAAAAAAAGGGAGTAGGGGTATTGCGTTTTTCCCGTTTTCGAGATAAGCGATTCTTCCAACAAAGAAAAAAGGGAGTAGGGGTATTGCGTTCTTCCCGTTTCGAAGGAAAGAAACGTCCGGAGACGAGATCTATTTTCGCGCTTTTACCGCAAATATCGTCATTCGCGCGGTATATAAGAGTTACGCGTTTGCGAGTCCTCGTCAAAATTTCCAGTCTATCGTAGCGTTTGGTCAAAGTTTTCCCAGTCGATCGTAGCGTTTTGTGATGGAGCAGCTCAGAGATCTCGTTATGACGTGCTACGCGTTGAGGGTCAATGCCGAGGGCGCGTCGAGCCAAGCGAGAATTTTGGCCGAAAGCGCGGAAGGACTCTACCACGCCGTGGAAAACATCACAAGCAGTACACCGGCGTCTCTGAGAGTTAGGTTCTTCCTCGATGAGAGGAAAAGGATCTTTCAAAAAATGTGAGTATTCGTTTTTTTCGTTTCTCTGTTGCGCGAAACGAGCGATAATCGCGCATTTTTTTCCTTCCAGATACAGCGCGATAAAACTTGTAAAGGACATGCGAAAAGAGCTGATCGACGGGGCATTGACCGACGTTCAGACCCTCGAGCGCGTGTCGCGCAAGTTCAGCGCTCTCTTCGGAGACGCGGGATCCTCGCGATCCCGCGGGACTGGAGACGCGGGATCGCGAGAGCGAAGCGACGACGACGACGATGACACCGATACGGAGAGGCGACCCAGTACGGAGAGGCGAGCCAGCGACGACACCGGTGCCGAAAAGCGAGTCAGGCGCGACGACACCGTTGTCGCCGCCGAGCCATCGATCGTAACGCTGGATTGAGCGTTCGATCTGTATATCAGTGTTACTTATTAAAATAACAATATTAAATATAATCGTCGTTTATGTGTACACGATCTGTATATTAGCGTTACGTATTAAAATAACAATATTACAATCGTCTATTTATTTTTTGACTCCTCTCTTCCCTCTCCGTGTGTTAGTCACCCTCGCGATATCGCGCGGCGTCGTCTCCGAGATAGAGTAAATGAGAAAAATAATAAATAATAATAAATAATAAATAATAATAAATAATAATAACAAATAATAATAAATAACAAGTATAATAATAAATAATAAATAACAAGTATATAATATAAGTAATCTCGCTTCTCGTCGCACCGCGTACCCTCTCTCTCTCTCTCGCGTACGTCGCACTCGTCTCATCGTTTCCTCTCGCGGCATTGCGTGTATCGCATAGCATAAATACAAGCATATAAATATTCTCGCGACGCGAAGGAATGAATGAGCGTAGCGCGAGTATAGAAAAACGCGCGTTACATCGCGCTCTCCTCGTCGCACCGCGAACCTCTCTCTTTCGCGTCTTATCGTACCGCTCTCGCCGTAAAAATGGCCCGTGGACAAATGAGCGAACGGGCGTGTTGCGAAATGTATTTTTTATTCGTATATATAATTCACATTTGAGTGCAAAATAATATATTCTATTCGTATATAATTCATAGAGTACAAAATAATATATTCTATTCGTATATAATTCATATTTGAGTACAAAATAATATATTTTATTCGTACATAATTCATTACAATTCATATTTATAAGTAGAAAATATGGGATATGTCGTTATACATGACGCGATGTTACACGTCGTCGAGACGCGCTTGTCGTTCCCTCCACCAGTCGTGCATCTTGCAGACGTTCTCCATGGCGCAGCTCCTCTCGTGTCGTCCGCAGCGGAAGGCTCGAGTCGCGTCGAGAGTCTCCAAACGACCGATGCTGTCGAAATCGGTGTCCATCGACTCGATCGTCGCCTCGACGTCTCCGAGAATCTCCCTCAGCCATCTCTTCTTCTCCGAGCCTTTCACGTACACGATCGTCGAATCGTCTCGCTTTAGCCCGTCGTCCACGACGCGTCGGACGATCGCCTTTCCGCGTTTATACTCCACGTCCCCGTCCTCCCATCTCAAGCCGTGGTGATTTGTCGTCAGCCAGCACGCTCGCGATTTTTCCGCCCTCGTCAACAGATCCTATTCCAGAGGGGCGCAAAGCACGTGATGACTCAGCTCTTTTCCATTCCTAAGCACGGCCACCTCTTTGACCGTGAATCTGTCGCGGACGACGAACCCCTGCAGATTCACGAAGATCTGCACGCCGGCCATGAATGGGGAAACGCGCGTCTTCTCGTTTCAACAATCCAATACCGCTCCACAGACGTCCTCCCCGCGCGGCATCCGCGCGCGGCACGCGCCGCAATCCTTGATGAGCGGCGGTGGGCCGTCCACGTGCGATTGCGCCCACGGAGGGTTGTGATGCTCCAGACACGAACGATAGGTCCTCACCTCGGGGTCATACCTCAGGTGATCGTGCAGTCTCTCCCACACTCGCTCGACGTAGTCAGGAAATTCGCGCAGCAGAACGATCTTCGGCACGTATTGAAGATGCTCGGCGGACAGATTGAGAATGTCGCGCCTGTCGACCAACAGGAGAAACATCTTGCTTGTGAGATTCGGCGTCGGGGCGTCAGCGAAGGAGAGAGGATCGAAACGAGACTTAGATCGACCGCTCTCCGTTCGACTATTTATTCGCACCCTCTCTTCCGGCGTGTCTCTTATCGCCGATCGATCGTCGTGTAACTTGTCGTTTTATCTCTCGACAACTTTACCGCCTTATCTTTCGAACATTTTCGCTTATCGTTCTTCCTGTGTGCCTTCTACCGATAATTCCGTAGTCTAAGTCGTGTGGTTATCTAATTGACTCATTCAACCACTTCCGTTCTACACGATTTTGCGAACGATGTTGGTCAGCGGGTTGTACTCGACCACGCGATCGTGAATGATAAGACAGTAGGCTGTCGTGTTGGGAGCCACGTTGCGTTTGCAATCGAACTCTACGCGAACGTCCACGGTGCCGCTCTTCGTCGACTCGTTCTGACGCGAGCAATCGATCACCGCGAACGGATTTTTTAGGAAGTCGCGCGGCGTTAGAAACGCGCCGTCGCGCTCACACCCGTAGTACGATTTTCGAAATTTCACGTACATGTCGTGCAGCACGGCGACTCTTTTCTTCTCGAAATCTTAGTTCATGTCGTCGTAGGGATAAAATTCCGAATTGAGATACAGCTTCACGTCCGTGAGATTACCGTTGTCGAGCTCGGAGGCGCGTTTCAACAGATTGTTGTGCCTCTCGGTTTGCAGCGCGAAAATGACGTATCGCGGTTTCTCCAGCTGCGTCGCCCCTTTCACGGCCCACGAATGATTGTTGGTGTTCGGCAGCAGGGGATACTCGTACAGATCCCATGAGCAAAAGCCCATGCTCAGATACCGTCCGCTCTCCAGTGTTCGCAAAAGGGACAATTTGTTCACGTCGTTCAGCATCACGTGCGGCACTCGCCACTGTATTTTCGACAGAGCGATCTTGGGATCCTTGTTGCGCTTCGTCACGATGGAATTGGCGTCGCTTCGCGAACGTATCAGAACGAGCTCGTGTCGCGCGTTTATCACCACGCGTTTGTAATCCTCGCAGAAACCCAGAAGCGTGTTAAGGGGCACGCAAAAGTTGAAATCGCCGAACCTGATCTCGGGATCGTCGCTGCTCCATCCTGCGTTCCGTAGTTTCTTGCTCCACTCGGCGGTCAGCGACGCAAGACACTTAATCGTACTGGTCACTCCGACGTTTCTGTTCCTGTCGATACGCCGTTGAGCTCGTATCTGATCTCGTCGAACATGAACGCCACGCAATTGCTGTCCAGACTCGTGTCGTTCTCTGGAAGATCGTCGGTGAGCGGTCCCTCGACGTAGAAAAAACTCTCGCTGGGCAGCGTGTACAAATCTTGCTGCTGTATCGGTATTCGTATCTCGTCGCTGTGTCCGAGCGAGGTGTTGGCGTACAGATTGTACGTGTGAGTCTCGATCTTGACGATGCGATCGTCGAAGATCGGCTCACCCCCGATACTCAGAATGTCGGCCATGGCCGTTTCTCACGACGAAACCCAGGGATCGCAGAAAAGCGACGTTCTCGGCGCTCAGTCCGTTCCTCCTCCCTCTCGCTCCTCTCGCGGGTGCGACGGCGGATGTGCTCTTCCGGTCTGTCACCGACGACTCGTTCAGAACGAGCATGTCTCACTCGCGCGCATATCACTCAATGTCTTCTGCGCCGCACGTGCAACCGAACCGTTATCTCCTCCCCGCGAAAATCGATCAATCGACCGATCTGATCCACGACGCGCACTGTTATATCGGTGACGCTCCGCGCGATGACCGGGATATAAATGATCTGCGTCGGAGTCTCCGACAGCTTGTATCCCGGTGGAACGTTCGGCGCGAATTCGTGCACGGTGTGCACCGGTTTACCGTCGCTGTAAGCTCCCGCGGTGACGTTGCACTCCACGCGAATGACGTTCACGCGCATGATGTTCACGGGTCCGTCGGACGCGTACCATTTTTTCGGTTCGAGCGTGCGAAACGCCGAGAAATCCAGTAGAGAGCCAATGTTGTTCGGTTTGGTAAAATTGACTCTGTAGGCGCACCTGATCTCGCTTCTCATGGCATTCTCGTTAGCGCGGAGAATTATCGAGCGTTCGCCCTCTTTGTCGTCGTCGTCGTTGTCGACGTATATGTAATCGTCCTCGGCGTGCTCGGAGCTGCCGCGTCTGCGAAGAATAGCCGATCGCAGATATCTCTCTATAGCGCGCAGTTCGTAAGATCCCTCGGGGATGGTAGAGTAAGATCCCTCTATTGTTGGTAGAGTCGATGTTCGGTATCGTGTTGTACGTCTCGAAATTCGCGAGACCTATCTCGTATTCGTCGTCGTTCAGATCCAGGGCAGGGAAGTAGCTCGACGTGAGAACGCTGTTCTTCCCGGTCAACGTGAGAGTCAGCGACATGACGACTCAAAGATGCTTCCAATCGATCTCTCGCAGAAATCGCAGACACAGCTGACCGCAGATGCTCTGATCGAATCTCTGATACAACCGACGATTGTACGCGACGTTCGCGTCACGTCCGAGATATCGCTCGAGTTCCCCCGGGGGTCGAAGATTTCCGAAAGCGTCGAAGTAGACGAGAGGCCTGCACTTGGACACGGTACATTTGGACACAGTTTATTTGGACACGGTCATTTGGACACGATCTATTGGACACCGTTCGTTTGAACACCGTTCATTTGGACACCGTTTATATGGACACCGTTCATTTGGACACGAAAATACGCGACCTGTGCACTTGGACACGAGAATGCGCGAAATGTTCACTTGGACACGAAAATGCGCAGCCTGTGCAGTTGGACACGAGAATACGCGACTTGTGCACTTGGACACGAAAATGAACGACCTGTGCACTTGGACACGAGAATACGCGACATGTTCACTTGGACACAAAAATGCGCGACCTGTTCACTTGGACACGAAAATGCGCGGCCTGTGCAGTTGGACACGAAAATGCGCGACCTGTTCACTTGGACACGAAAATGCGAAATAACTTTCGATGATAAATATGTCGCAGCCACATGATGTACACAAACACACACACACGCGGGGGGGGGGGTGCAAGGGGGGGCCTTCGGCCCCCCTCCCGCACCCCCTCCGCCGGTAGGCAGGGTGGACCTCGTTTAATATCTCGTGTCCAAATGCACAGGCCGCGCATTTTCGTGTCCAAGTGAACGGGTCGCGCATTCTCGTGTCCAAGTGCACAGGTCGTTCATTTTCGTGTCCAACTGCACAGGCCGCGTATTTTCGTGTCCAAGTGAACAGGTCGCGCATTTTCGTGTCCAAGTGAACAGGTCGCGTATTCTCGTGTCCAACTGCACAGGACGCGCATTCTCGTGTCCAAGTGCACAGGTCGCTCATTTTCGTGTCCAAGTGCACAAGTCGCGTATTTTCGTGTCCAAATGAACGGTGTCCATATAAACGGTGTCCAAATGAACGGTGTCCAAACGAACGGTGTCCAATAGATCGTGTCCAAATGATCGTGTCCAATTGAACGGTGTCCAAATGTACCGTGTCCAAGTGCACCTCTCCCGAAGTGTAGACCGCGCTGTTTCCCTTCTTCGCGTAGGCGACCCAGTGCGTACCCGGGCCCACCGTATCGTCGAGATTCACGATTCCGCTCTCGTTGCGACGCGCTCTCGTCGGCAGCGCATCGCGCATAAACACGCCCCTGAAGTAAGGTATCCGCGAACGGCGCGCGATCCGATTCAACTGCTCGTCCGTCGTGACACCGTACGCCGGGAGATCGAGCGTCACCGGCGTCTCCTTACGCGAGATTTTTTTTTACTCCTTCTCGCTCTTCTGGTCGTCGCGCCGCTACCGCGTTTGTACGGCGCCAGATACAGCCCGCGACCCTCCAGCGCGCGATTGTGACGCGTCAGCTCCTCGAGCTGGCGTCTGGCGGCCTTGCCGTCGTTCACGGCCTTGGCCACCCCAGCCGCTCCACCGATCAAAGATCCGAGCGCCCCCAGCATCGGCAGAAGGGGCAAGAAACCTCCGCGTTTCGCCGCCGGGAGAACTCTCTTCCTGGTCGTGGTTCTCCTCTTCTTTCTCACACCCATACCTAGCTTCGTTTTTGCTTTCATAGCAGCCCATACGGCGGCCGCGGCGGTTCTCTCACCGAGGGTCGCGTCGCTCGCCGAGACGCGCTCGCGCGCTCTTTCAGCGAGCGCCCGATCGGCGACGTGTCGATCGGCGAGGTTGCTGTTTCGAGAGTAGGCGACGTCGTGCTCGCGACACGCCGCGTCCAACGGATTGACGCCTCGATCGCCGCGCGCTAGTCGTTTCGCGAGACGAGTACCTGGTCCGCAGAACTGATAGCCGGGAAAGTGCAGCTCGATGGGAAGCGCGTTTATCGCCCTGTTCAGTAGTCCGCCGCCGACGCTTCGCTTCGCGCGCGACATTCGCCGCGCGATCGCTGGACGATCTCGCGCTTGTCCGTCGGTAAGGGAGACATCGCGATCACTGCGCAAACGATCGGTCGTTCGCGCGTATAAATAAAACGAGCGCGCACGCGCGCGATACGCGACGGATGCGATTCGTGAGACAATCGACGACGATAGGCGTGCCTAATCTCGATCGCAAGACGCGACTGGGGTCGGGTCTAGCGGTCAGAGAGACGCGCCGACACGGCCCTCTGCTGCTGAACGCGATACGTTGCGTCATCTGTGGGCCCTCCAATTGCGGTAAGACGAACGTCCTGATAAATCTGTTGGAAAGTCCGAACGGACTGCGTTTTGAGAACGTGTACGTGTACTCGAAATCTCTGCATCAACCGAAGTATCGATACTTCGAGAGACTGCTCGAATCGATGGACGAGATCGGTTATCACGCGTTCTCCAACAATCGGGACGTCGTGCCGCCGAGCGAGGCGCTCCCCGATTCGATATTCATCTTCGACGACGTGGCCTGCGACAAGCAAGACGCGATCAGGGAGTACTTCGCGATGGGTCGACACTCGAACATCGATTGTTTCTATCTCTGTCAGACGTACGCTAAGATACCGAAGCACCTGATACGCGACAACGCCAACATGCTGATTCTCTTCAGACAAGACGGCACAAATCTGAGACACGTGTACGACGATCACGTGAACCCCGATATGTCGTTCGAGGATTTCCGCGCGCTGTGCGGCGAGTGTTGGCGACGCAGGCACGGGTTCGCGGTGACAGACAAGGACAGCGCGCTGCAAAACGGCAGATATAGACGAGGATTCAACGACTTCGCCGTGCTGTAGATCGATCAGTCGGGAACGATGAGCGGCGCGGAAATAACCTCGAAGGACGCCGTTGAGCGGGAGAGAACCGCGAGGGAGATCGCCAAGACGCGCGCCTCGATTCGCAAGAAATACAGAGCGTTGAAAACCGGCAAGATCAAGAGCGAGATCGCTCTCGAGAGGCAGTTCAAGCCGATCGTCGATCCGCTGAAGCAGATCGCCGAACGCGGAGGCGAGCCCGAGGACGACGGCGTCGTCGTTAAGAAAAAGCGCGAGGAGAGCGACGACGATGGAGAAATCGCGCGGGAAACGAAGCCCAAGAGGAAACGATCGAGCGCCGCGTCGGACATGCTCGCGATTCGTTCCGCGCCTCTGGAACCGCGGAGGTTGTCGAGCTTCGCGTCGGACACGCTCGCGGTTCGATCCAGCACGCCTCTGGAACCGCGGAGGTTGTCGCTGAGGGAGGAGGACGTCTTCCAGTCGCCGCAGCCCTCTCTCGAAACGTCCATCAGAGAGGCTCTGCAAACGCCGGAGGGTCGCGAGGATCTGCAAAGGAGTCAATTGGGACCCCTGGGAAAGAGATACGTGGACGCTTTTTTCTTCGGCGGGGACGCGATCGATCACGTATACGGCGTGTACGTCGCGGACGACTGCCCGATGCTCGGCGACAAACGGTTCGAGATGCGCGCGGACGATTCCGTGAGCGTGAACGGGGTGACGTACAAGGGTACGCCCGGCTTGTACGAGTTGATCTTCAAGAGACACCCCGATGACGCAATCTACACCGAGGATGACCTGCACAAGTATCGAAGTCTGCTGTTGGCGACGAACGCTCATAAACGCGGTCATAAAGCTGAGAATGCTGTCAAGGGTAACAAAGGGCACAAGTACGTGCACATCATCGCTCCGCTCGTCACCCGCGGTAGAATCGGCAGCGCTAGAAAAGGCGCCGGCGTGACCGGTCTACCGTCGAACATGAGATTGAATCGCAACAAGATAGATTACGTTCACTGGGACGATCCAAACGAACTTGTAGATCGTCTTCGACTGCTCGACGCCTCTCAGTAGGGATACAGCCGACAGTTTAAAGTGATGGAAGCTCCGTCCGGGGGGTCGGGACGGGCTGCGTCGGTTCGTGGGGGAAGCCGTAAGCGGTGGGCGAGCGGTAGGTGGGGTGCGAGAGGAAAATTTCTTTCCCCTTACCGCAGCGGACCTCCCCGCGCCCAGGGGCGGATCGTCGAGATCGTCCCCCCGGGGCTCGGTCAGGGGCGGCGCGGTGAAATTTTTTTTTCGCCGGGGGCGCCGGGGGGTGCGCGCGATAGCGGGGCGTTCTAGAGTCGGGTTTTATCGGGGCGTTCTAGAGTCGGGTTTTATCGGGGCGTTCTAGAGTCGGGTTTTATCGGGGCGTTCTAGAGTCGGGTTTTATCGGGGCGATAACGGCGCAGCCCTGAAGTCCGAAGGTGCCCTCCGCGATAACGGTGTTTTCTAGCGCGCGTTTCTCCCTCGGAGTTTCCGGGGCAGATCTCTCGCGCGGTATAAATGCCGGGTGTCTCGAGTGAGTCCCGATTGCGCACATTACAAATCGGACACGACAATATTTCCCGATCGGACACATTCCCTATCGGACACGGTGCCGATTGGACACAGTTACTATCGGACACGGTGTCGATCGGACACGGTGCCGTTCGGACACGGTGCCGATCGGACACGGTGCCGTTCGGACACGGTGCCGATCGGACACAATCCCGATCGGACACAGTTACTATCGGACACATTTAGTTGCATTCGGACACGGTGTCGATCGGACACGGTTACTATCGGACACGGTGCCGTTCGGACACAGTGCCGATCGGACACGGTGCCGATTGGACACGGTGCCAATTGGACACAATCCCGATCGGACACAGTTACTATCGGACACATTTAGTTGCATTCGGACACGGTGTCGATCGGACACGGTTACTATCGGACACATTTAGTTGCATTCGGACACAGTGTCGATCGGACACGGTTACTATCGGACACATTTAGTTGCATTCGGACACGGTGCCGATTGCACACGGTGCCGATTGCACACGGTGGCGTTTGCACACGGTGCCGATTGCACACGGTGCCGATTGCACACGGTGGCGATTGCACACGGTGCCGATTGCACACGGTGTCGATTGCACACGGTGTCGATTGCACACGGTGTCGATTGCACACGGTGTCGATTGCACACAGTGGCGATTGCACACGGTGTCGATCGGACACGGTGCCGTTCGGACACGGTGCCAATCGGACACGGTATCGATCGGACACGGTGCCGTTTGGACACGGTCACGTTTGGAAATAAAATACGAAAGTTTATGTATATGTTCGAGATTGTTATAACAATAATAAAGTAAAAAACTATAGCATTACGCGAGGTTAAAAAATCTGTCATCGTATTATGTATTTATATCAAGAGTATGCGCGGAGCGAGACCGACCGTGACTCTTTACGAGTTGCGAGTACTCGAGATGTTGAGATAAATTATTTACGGATAGCACATTAAGCGGTAGTCAGAGCTACAAATCTATATAAGGATACGTATTATACTGTAATATCGTGTACGTACTTCAAGTATGAAGTCGATTGACATATTTCCTAACCTCAAGCCGTCCTCTCATTAGAGTGCTTTATTATTGCTTTTACAACGAACAGTATATAAAATGTCGAAATATTTTTCTCTTTTAGTCAAAGTGGCGTTAAATGAGTATACTTTTGTCAAATAAAAGATAAGTTGTTTATCTTAATAATTTAAAGTTAATTCTTCTTCATACATAATAAGATACACTAGTGTTACTTATTAATAATCTGAGATTGCAGTTTATTGATTTGCAGCAATGTTTTAGCAATTATTTGATAGAGATTTAGCTCCCTTTTCTTTCAGTGGCGCAACAGAAAATTATTTTACTGTCAGAAATGACGTATCTCTGTATCTACGCAATGCACAGGCATACTGTAAAGGCATGCATTTACAGTGTGGACTCCAATTTCAAATGTGAACATTATTTGCTGTTTGCTAACCTTTATTGTAGTATGTTTAGCAGCTGGTAATGGTACATATTATTGTTGACAACATTTGTACTAAAATTACTTGTGTACGAAATTCTAATTTCTAATGTTTTTAATTTAGATTATTAAGTATCAATTTCCTTCAACTTTGTAGGAGCTGGGGATGAGATATTCTGTGCATCTATAGTAATTACATAGGCCTGGAATATCCTCAGATATCGAAGAAAAAATCCATTTACAAACCATGAGATTCCGTTAAGCGAGAGTTGATTATTATTGTCTCCGTTTTCAGAATCTTGTGAAATGTTATGGAATTATCTACTGTGATTAACTTAGTTGCTGTGTTCATCATGGAAGGATCAATGTGCTTCTAGTTTTTACACATGTTTGCAGAATGTATAAAACATTTATATTTTTAGGCAGGTAATAATTGTGTATACTTTATTAATAATCTTTAACGAATTATCCACAGAATGCAGCGTAATATATTTATCTATATCGTGGTATTTAAATAATGTATGTGTCGTGCATGTCATGAGCATATTCTCACAAGTACATAAATTGGTAAGTAAAATTTGGTAAAATTAAGCTTATAGTTATAGTTGTAATATATATATTATATATAATATTGCTTTCCGATAGCGACATGTTAAAACATACATTTTACTTCGACTCGCATATATATACTATCTTACGATCAAACATAAATGCCATTCTACAAACTTCTTTCAAGATAAAGGATTGCTTTCCCAAAACATCCAAAGGCTACAAGGATGTATGATACATGAATGTTGATACTTCTATATATTACGTTCCACAGGATTCTAGTAAAGGATATAATCATAAACTCCCGCCTAACAGACTCTCGTACATTGTAAGTGAATTTTCTTTTGATACCTAAAAACATTTGATAGCTTACCCTACAAATTACTACGGACGCATAGGATATGTTTTCAGCTTCTTCAAGTATAAAATACATATTTAACAATCTTAATTCAAAGCATTGCGTTAGAATTGTACAATATCTTATTAAAATCCAGTAAATAGCAAATAATCTTGAAATTAAAAATCAGTGTTCTAATCACATCTCTCTGAAAGCACCGATGCATAATGTTATATTAATAAATTTAGATGCACTAAATAACACTTACTTAAATTGTGATGTATCTAATTACATATAAAGTGTGAATTTAAAGGGCCAAAAAATCCATAGCTTGCTTTATTATACATATAAATGCATTCGTAAATATGGTATTGCAGATAGGAATTGTATATTATTAATCTTTTTAAGTAAAATATTTGTGACGCATGTAATGCAGTATATAATATTTATATGTATTAAAATACTATTTTCTGACACATATATGAATTAATAGCAACATAAACATTTAATCAATCTTTTATTATACACATTGACAGCACAGAATTATTGCTTCTTGAATAAACACGGAAATTTTTAATAGAGCGACGATGATATTGTCAACATGCATGATAGATTGATTAAATGCTTATATTGCTCTTCAGTCAATGTATGTACTAGAAAATAGTATTTTAGCATTAATACTCAAAATCCTGAATACTGTGTTACCTGCATGGCACAAATAATTTATTTAAAGAGTCTAATAATATATAATTCCTATCTGCTTACGAACTTTTGACCTTTTAAATTCCGTTAATAAATAATTACATACATTAGTATTTTGAATATGTGTTATTTGCTGCATCCAAATACGTCTTATTAATAGAAGGTTATGCATCAGTTATAAAAGAGATGCACTTACAGTGTAAGATGTTGTGTTTTTAATCTCAAGATTATTTGCTGTATATATATAGAATGCACGAGAATTTTTTACACGACAATTCATGATCACGTATCCTCTATTAGAATCCTGTGGAACGTTACGGGAGCATCAACATACATCCATGTAACGCTTGAAAGTTTTAAAAAACCAGTCCTTTATCCTGAAAGAACATTTGCAGAATAGCATTTAATATTTGTGGAATGTTATGGGAATATCAACATATATCCATGTAGCCTATGGAGGTTTTAAAAAACTAGTCCTTTATCCTGAAGAAATATTTGGAAGGATAAAAGCCATAGTGGTGTAAGTCAAATTCTTTAAGATATTGACTCGTGTGCATAAATGCAATCTATACAATATATAAATTGCATCTATGCACACGAGTCAATATCTTAAAAAATTTGACTTACACCACTATGGCTTTTACCCCTCCATTTGTAGATTGGCTTTTATTACTGGAAATACTATGTTACACTTTAAGAATAGTCAAAATTATATTAATGTTTGAAGATAACAAACACGAAAAATGTTAGAAAAGGAAAAATTTACAGTATGGAAGTAAAGAAAGTGTTTGTATTTAACGTAGATGTATTCTAACACTTGGTATAAAAGATAAGAAAAGATAGAGATAATGAAACGATAGAGAAAATGCTGTTATAAAAAACACATATGGCAAGTATAATATATATTTTCAAAGTTACAAGAATCATTTTTAACAAAATAAACTCTTTTTATCTAGTCGACAAAATAAATTTTCTGTTTTAAATGGAACGCAACTAGAATATAGTAATCTTCTTAATCTAAGCGATATATATATATATATATAAGGCATATATCAAAATGTATTGTATTTATTTCATAAAACCAGTCCAGAAAAAATAAACTATATCATCTCTATTAACAATACAATTTGAACACAAAATAAGATAGAAAAATAAGGTACATGTAGAATATAGTTTTCTGAAACATTTTATCTTAAAATTATAAGAAATCAAACATGAGAAAATCTTACATGCTAAATACTTGTTAAACAATATTCTCGCAATCGATATGTTTTGAACAAACTTTTACATATCTCACGATTCATAACTGAACTCATCTGTGAAAACTTAGAGATTTAAACAGAACTTATATAAACTTATGAATAGTGTATTAAGTTCTATACAGATTTAAAGCGAGTCTTTAAGTGCAAGGTGAGCACCATTTTGGGTTACCCGATATCACAATAGAATATGAATCTGAACTTAACAATACATATACATTTAGTTTTATTGGCAATTGCGATATAATAGATATTCTTAATCTAAGCGATATATATATCGTACGCGCTGATGCCTTTACAACAGATACGTGCAATGACGATAAAAAATGTCGAATTTGCAAAGGACAAGTGCAAAATATCATTCGAGTTATTGTGTCATAAACTAAAATATTTTAATCTGTTTAAATTGATTCAGTTGTCTCTTCAGTTTTATCAAAATTGCGAGTTTTTATTTGTATTAATACTGATTATGTTAACTTATATATATATATATATATATATATATATATATATATATATATACACACACATTATAATTCATATCATACAATATACCGTAACATAAGTAAGAAAATTTTCAGATGTACTTTTTCACATGTTCTTCGGTGTAAGTCTCACGCGCTCCGCCTAACCGAGTATGTAAAGAAACGATGAAAGTAGTGGTATTTCACCGGCAATGTTGCCATCTCCCACTTATGCTACACCTCTCATGTCTCCTTACAGTGCCAGACTAGTACAAGTTTTCTTGATGCCCGTTGTAGCTTTTCTTTTGTTTTTCCTTTTACGGATTGGAAAGTTGTCGGGTTTAGATTGTTGATTTATTGATCCTCGTGCTGTGGAGAAAGAGTATTTGAGTTCCTCTATTTGTTTATATATACATATATATATATATATACATACATACATATATATATATATATATATATATATATATATATATATATATATATATGGGTGTAAAATATATCTTATGTGTTATTCGGAATAAGTCTTACGTTTTTTGTTGAAATTTTCTATCGATTTAAGCACTCGTCTTTTCTCATTTACTATATCTTTCTCGGAAAGTCTCTGTATTTTAATACTGGGCTGTAATAATATATCCGTATATATCCTAGTCCTAGTGCAAATCTCCGTTGCTACATTTGTACATGGTATAGAATCAGTTTCATTAATCATCAAAGATTCGTCTAAAGTATCTTCAGATCCTGCACAGAAGTTTTGTCAAAATGTGCGTATAATTGCTACAATTATTTGTTTTTGCTTACTTTGGACAGTAGAACTTTCTTTGTAACGATAGTCATCACTAGTGCAAATCTCCGTTGTTACATTTGTACATGGTATAGAATCAGTTTCATTAATCATCAAAGATTCTTCTAAAATATCTTCAGATCCTGCACAGAAGTTTTATCAAAATGTGCGTATAATTGCTACAATTATTTGTTTCTACTTACCATGAACAGTAGAACTTTCCTTGTAACGATAGTCATTACTAGTGCAAATCTCCGTTGCTACATTTGTACATGGTATAGAATCAGTTTCATTAATCATCAAAGATTCGTCTAAAGTATCTTCAGATCCTGCACAGAAGTTTTGTCAAATATGCGTATAATTGCTACAATTATTTGTTTCTACTTACCATGGACAGTAGAACTTTCCTTGTAACGATAGTCATTAATAGTGCAAATCTCCGTTGCTACATTTGTACATGGTAGAGAATCAGTTTCATTAATCATCAAAGATTCGTCTAAAGTATCTTCAGATCCTGCAAAGATTTTTTGTCAAAATGTGCGTATAATTGCTACAATTATTTGTTTCTACTTACTTTGGACAGTAGAACTTTCCTTGTAACGATAGTCATCTAATTTACCAATAAACATGCGAAGAAATTGTTGAAGAGGTAATCTAGAAAATATTTTAAAATATAATATCAATAGCTGCTTTCCATTTACTGACACAAGTCGACACAAGTATCGTTCTGTCTTTGTTACTCATTGAATGCCAAGAAAGATAGAACGTTGTTTGTGTCGACTTGTGTCACTAAATGGAAAGCACACAATATTAACCTAAATTAATATAAATATAAGAAAATAAATGCAGTTTTACCTTTCAGAAATCAGATCGATTTGTGCTTGAAAAATTTTCATATCTCTTTCTATGCTTTTTCGTGATCGTACAGACCGTACGTCTTCATTATTGTGTAAAACGCTTTAAGTCAATTGTTTGATTCATTATGACATTTCCTAGTTTCTCTAAAATTATTAAATAATCAAAATTATTTTACTTAATTAACATCTTAACATTAACATTTGTTAAATATTTTATTTTTTTATTATTTTATTAAGGCTCCTGGGTGGTCACCGCGGCCACATTGAATTTTTACTATCGAAGCAAAGAAAACACCCAATTTTGTTGTGCGTGCCATTTTCAAATAAAAAGACATTTCAATAAAACCTCACTATAGATCGTTTCAGAACACTTCCAAAATTTACCGAAAACTATCTTTTTCCCTTGACAATAAACAAACAGCCATAAAACGAAGCCTAAATATACGGGAAAACAGCCGTTTAACGACTATCGAAAAAAGGTGAAAACGTTCCTTCCGCAAGCAAATCTTACTTTTCGGTAAATTTTACGACTTTCACGAATACGTCAAACGTTAGAGCACAAGTACAGAGCGAATAATAAGGAAATAGCACGCACAACAAAATAGGCTTGTCAACATGTCACTTTCCACGAATATGGCTATTTTCTTGCCTTATAGTTTCTTATTTCTACCCATTTCTACCGATGTCGCCACCGTCAACGCGGAGTTTCTCGGCTCAGGGCCCAGGAGCCTTAAGAAAAGATTATGAAAACTGGTTACGTTTTTAATTGGATATTATTTCGGCATTAATATTTATTACTTTTTCTTTTCTATTATTTTATTAAGAGAATGTTGATATTAATTTAGTATAATTTATTGTAATTTACCTAAAAACAACCATACGTTTGGATGATGGCCGCCCAATTTTCTATTTATCACATTATGAAAACTTTCAACGGCATTGTTTGTTCTGACTGGACATTTGTACACGCTAACTTTTGAAGCCTTTGATAACCACGTCTTTTCAACATAAGTTAAGAATTCTTTATCTTCTCATAGTCAGGGTCATTTTCTTCACAGGTATTGCACAATATATGATAAGCTTCTGTGAAGTATTGTTCTGGCAGCAATGGTATTGTCATTGTCATAGACAGTATAACACTGGGAGAATTACGTAAACCTAAGTGATTCTATTTTTCTTTGTAGTGCCTGCAATAGTAAGCGTAAATGATTATTCAAAAATGTAATTAGTAATCATAAATCAAAGAAATAATTGTAAATTAAGTTACTTGGTTTAGGTGAAACCAGCATCCATGTATAGTTGCATTTGGAAAATATTTTTCCATTGCATTCATCGCTGCACACTCGTAATCTGTCATGATAAATTGTAGGTTTGTTTGCAAGTCCAGGAACATATTCTATTACTTTGGACCAATTTCTTCATAAAGAGCTATAGTACGAGCTTCGCATAACACAAATACCACTGCG
Source organism: Harpagoxenus sublaevis (assembly GCA_030770355.1). Classification (NCBI taxonomy): domain Eukaryota; kingdom Metazoa; phylum Arthropoda; class Insecta; order Hymenoptera; family Formicidae; genus Harpagoxenus; species Harpagoxenus sublaevis. The sequence continues at coordinate 22,288 of JASTWR010002075.1, forward strand.
ATAACCTACAAAATATATACATGGATTGTTACAACCGTTTATAGTTCTAATTAGAGCTGTTTTCGAAAAAAACCATCTATTACCTTATCCATGTAACGTATGTGAATTGTGTAAAGTTGACTAGCGAAGGAACACGAGGAACTACCTTTAATCAAATTCTATATTTATTTATATTTTTAACACAATAAAATAAATGTAAAATAGTAAACTTACAGAAAATGTACCATCACAGTAAATTTCAGTGGATAATTCAAGTGCAGTGAGCAGTTTATTCATCGGAGAAGAGAAATGCTTTTTTTCCATCCCTTGCGGTTACACTCCCTTTGTAAATATGACTTATTGGCGTATAATGGTTCAATTCATGAGCAAGCGTAGTTATAGATTGTGGCAACTTCGGCCTGCTCTTTATTCTTTCTCTATTAGTTGGCTTCTAATCGATTTGAAAGCCATAAGTGCAGCTGTCTCAGGATCTCTGAAATATATTATATGTCGATCTTCTTACAAACATAAGCTTAATTATTAGTTATAGTTGCAACACGATGATATGTTAAATATTAATATTTTTGTGATTTGTAGTTACCTTCGAGAAACATTGTCAAAAATATCTTTGGGAGTTTGTAATGTTTCACGAGATAAGCGTAACATCTCTTGTTTCAGTAAATATTTCTGCATTCTCGCATTATCAGGTGTATGATCATGAGAAGGATTAATGATCACTTTACCATCTTCACCAACTTTTGCCAATCCACGACATCCAGTGGTACGACGAGCAGAGCATCTGTATGTACCTCGTAGACGTTTGTCGACGTTATAAATATATCCATCATAGGCATAGTTAATACTATTTTTTGATTTTCCTTTAATTTCCTCCATGTTTATGATTAGCTGACAAATCAACAAAATTCGTGATTGATAACAAATGACAATTAACAATACAATGACACTTGCTTCTCAAAGGACATCATTAACGATTAATTAATAAACTAATTAATTTAGGAATTTTAATTAATTTAAGAATATTGTAAAAAGTAATGATCTACGTATTTTGAACACAATTTTTCATAATTCACGACACATATAATTATCAGGTAATAGTCAACATTTATTGCTGACGAAAGGATGACGATATTTTCAATGCCAGCATAATTGCCGGCATCGAAAATATCATCACTCCTTTGTCAGCAATAAGTGTTGATTATTACTGTAAGGGCCATTCAATACGTTACGAACGGCAACTGCTAGTTGAAAAATATTATTTCTGATTGTCGATTGCCAGTTGCTGTCGCCAAAAAAGTTAAAAGTTCGCCAACTCTTTTTTGACAACCGCAACTGGCAAGCGCAACCGGAAATAATACTTTTCAACTAATACAGTCGCCATCGTTTGCGACGTATTGTACAATGGTCTTAACTAATGTTATAGACAGTTAATGAAGAAAAATTGCATTCTTCTTCGTAATGTATATACGTACCGGGAATGCAATGTGATATTTTAGGCTTATCTCGACGTTCGCAATAAATTGAATAAAAGGTCAAAGAAAATACGTTGATGACGAGGTGAGAGGAAGAACGCAATGATGTATTGGGTCCAGAACTCGCGCAGGCTGCACACAAAGGCTCGACGTTGTCCTCTTAAAAAATAGGAAACGTAGCTCCCACAGGAATCGCATCAGACAATGTTAAAATATTACGGGCACAAAAACCAGAGAGAAGACTAAAGACCCTTGCACATGCTTACACAATGCTAGGCAACAGGCAACAGGAACAGGAAACGGAAGTCAGAAATAACGTCCCTCTTAGAAAGAGTGAAAATCTAAGATTAATGGCTTCTGCACACAGGACGCGGAAAGCGGCGACGCGGTAGCCAATCAACGTGTTGTTTTTCCGTAAAAACCAAAAGTTTATTGGCTACCGCGTCGCTTTTTGCCGCGCGGCAAGCGTTTCCGCGTCCTGTGTGCAGAAGCCATAAGTGCTGGTCTACAATCTTGCTTTAAAGGATATTTAAGCTCTAATATCCATTTCCACCACTGTGGATTAACTTTAATCTCGGTTCAACTTAAGGCCATTGCACGTAACAAAGTTTTAGTCATAATCGTAAGGCCGTAAGAAAATAGACCAATCACAATCGATTATTCTCCTTGAGCTCGAAGATTAATCGAGTGTGATTGGTCTATTTTCTTACGGTCTTACGATTATGACTAAAACTTTGTTACGTGCAATGGCCTTTACTTTTTATCTGTTTCTAATTTTCAAAACTAGAAAAAGATAAAAAGTAAGTTAAACCGAGATCAAAGTTAATCTGCATTGATAGAAATGGACATAAGTCGTAAGAAATTTACTAATCACAATAGAATGTGAAGAGAATACTCGATTGTGATTAGTCAATTTCTTACGACTTACAGCTTAAATACCTTTTAAAGCAAGGTTGTAGACCAGCACTAAGTGCCCGTCTACAATAGGTGTTTTAAGTTTAAGGTTTTCTAAGCCTTAGTGCTGGTCTACAACCTTGCTTTAAAGAGTATTTAAGCTCTAAGCCGTAAGAAATTGATCAATCACGGTGGAATATGAGGAAATACTCGACTGTGATTGGTCAATTTCTTACGGCTTAGAGCTTAAATACTCTTTAAAGCAAGGTTGTAAACCAGCACTTAAGGGGATGCTAAAGCCGTCTGTAATTCCGGTTTTTTTCTTAGAGAAAATCTTTTAATTGGCTTTATAGAAATGCAAAATTCTTGTATAGAATTAAAGTACGCATCAAAATCTAGGTCATGGTGGTCGAATTTATATCGAAAACAAAAAAAATTAATATTTTTGTTAATTTTTGGTATACATGATGACAATATATTTGCTTTGTACAAAAATTCTACAATAAATATCCACAAAATTAGACCGGCATGACCTAGGGACAACATGTAAGAACAATATCGTGCAATTGGAACTAAGAATAAAAGCCTACAAAAAAAGATTAATTGTAATGAATGCAATATAACCTATAACCTTGTCTATCCTTGTCTATTATCATTGTCTATACAAGACAGATATAGAATTTTGTCGGTAAAACAGCGACATCGTCGGAGTTCGGCCTTCGGTTTAGGATCCCCTTAAGGGTCGAACGTAGTCATTTATTACTAGAATCGTAAAATCCATATTACGGCCAAAATAATGAGAAAATCGCACTTTAACTGCGATATTCGTAATCAGCAGCATCGCCTTCAAGCCGCTACAGAGCGATTGTTTGGAAAAATGGTCAAAATAAAATTTTCAAGTTTTTACTAAAAAAACAAAAATTTTATTTTGACCATTTTTTCACAAAATCGCTCTATAGCGGCTTGAAAGCGATGCTGCTGATTACGAATATCACAGTTAAAGTGCAATTTCTCTCTATTTTGGCCGTAATATGGATTTTACGATTCGTAGTTTGTAGGGTCATCACTGATATTTCTGTCGACCCTTAAGAAATTGTTCAATCGCAGTTAAATTTGAGGAGAATAATTGACTGTGATTGGTCAATTTCTTAGGGCTTAGCTTAGAGCTTAAAACACCTATTGTAGACTGCGACTTAAAGCAAGATTGTAGACCAGCACTAAGGCCATTGCACGTAACAAAGTCTTTATAGTCATAGGCCGGTATTCATAGTCGGATCTTATTTCAAGACCGTCTTAAGTAATGTCTTAAGATGCTAATACGGCTCTGTGATTGGTTCATAACATCTTAAGATCGTACTTAAGACGATCTTAAATATAAGATCCTACTATGAATACCGGCCTAAGACATTACTTAAGACGGTCTTGAAATAAGAACCGACTATGAATACCGGGCAGACTGCAGATATCATAGCGCATGCGCATATGGCTTCTGCATTCTGCTCATGACTCCTGCAATTTTATGTGCTTCGACCCATGATGTAATAAATGAGACAATGGCCGGTATTCATAGTCGGATCTTAAATTTAAGACGGTCTTAAGTACGATCTTAAGATGTAATGAACCAATCACAGAGCCGTATTAGCATCTTAAGACATTACTTAAGACGGTCTTGAAATAAGATCTGATTATGAATACCGGCCAATAGGCCTGTTTGTTTTCGCTGCACTTCTGAACTAGTGCAATAAGTTAGAATAAAAGAAATATATTTGTTTCATTCTAACTTATTGCACTATGTTGCACCAGTTCAGCCAGTGGAACTAAAAGAAACAGACGGAAATATATTGCCTGCGTTCGTTTATTCACATTGGGAGCTATTGGGAAAACAAAATCTATAATGTACGTTACATGTATTATACATTTTATTTTCCCAATAGCTCCCAACGGGAATAAACATAGAGATATAAGAATAGAGTGCGCGAGTCATATGCTAGCACGTAAGAGGCTGCGATATAGGAATAGAAAAAGAACGCTGCATATGGCCCTTTCTGTCTTTGTCTACGCGCGCATGCGAAACAAAGACAGAAGGGGCCCATGCGCAGCTTTCTCTTTCTTTTCTGCGCAGCTTTCTCTTTCTATTCTTCTATCGCTTTTTCAGCTTGCTCGCGCACTCTATTCTTATATCTCTATGGGAATAAACGAACGCAGACATTTTGTCTAAAGCGGGGAGCACACACTTCTGCACAACGCATAAGGACTCAGACACAAGCGAGGAAT